>CAAKHC010014065.1:0-33472 GCA_901007825.1 Macroramphosus scolopax | reverse complement strand
ACATTTAGGCATGCTCACCAGCAGTGCAACACATGGATATCTGCATATCTGTATATCTGCGTGCGTGCGTGCGTGCGTGCGTGCGTGCGTGCGTGCGTGCGTGCGTGTGTGCGTGCGTGCGTTACTCTTCAATGCCAATAAGAAGCTATATATGCATGCAAAACATAAGAGTCCAAATACTGCACAGTATGACAGAAAGGTTTCCCAGAATGCAACATTAAGCATGTCTCCTACACTAAACGTGGCATAAGCAATGTGAGATGAATAAATGGAATAGTTCAATGAACTTGCTGTCAGCAACAAAACCACCCTGAAGCTCAGTCAGTGAATTCTAACAGAAGGTTCCAGTGAATTAGTTGATTTTTTTTTTTTTTTAAGAGCAGGAGAGTCTCTGAGTCGACGGCTAGAAATAGATAATACAGAGCCCCAAAATTTTGCATGGACATGAAAAATGGCAATAGAATGGTGAAATATTCACACGCTAATTAATGTCTATAAATAGGATTAATCTGAATTTGGGGCATGGAAATGCTGAGTGCTCATCAGCAAAAAAGGGTCCCGCTTTACTGGCTACATTAGAAGTAGAGGGACACACTGATAGCGGAAAGAGTGTAAGATTATGATAAGCCTCATCCCTTCGGTTTATATGCACAACTTTTGAATGTGAGAAGTGGAAGCGAGAAGCAAAAGAAGGAGACGTTTCTCAAAGGGAGGGTTTATGAGTGCTGGGTAATTGCCCAGGAGAGGGCGCCCCTCACTCGATGGAATACAGGTCATGAACACAGACATGAACACAAGCAAACAATGTAGCGTCTTACTCATATTCACCAGATGGAGATAAAAAAAAAAAATTTACGATTGTTTTCATTGTCTCCATCATTTTTCAGCTTTTCTAGCACCTTCCTCTTCCTCTGTCCCTCCACTGTATTTTCCATCTCATGTCTCTCCTCAGGTATACCTTGGTCTGACTCAGCACTACAGCACTCTCCCCTGAGCATCCTAATCCAATGTCAGTAAGTAATGTTAGTGTGTTTATCACATGCAAACACTACAGCTCTAAACCAGCAGAGATACGCTGCTTATTAAAAATGGACACGACATTCTTTGCATCTGCTTACACGAGGTGTGTTGCCTTGGAAACAGGATGCCAAGGCAGACAATATAAATACAGATAGTACTCGGGGTCACTGAACTCTCTCTGACTCGTATTGTAGATAGAATCGGTAGCTGAATGATGAACTTTGACCTTTGCTGGAGGTCTGTTTCTACATCACAAATTATTATGGAGCGGTGCAATGTACTGTGGCATCCTGTCAGCGTTATCTTCACACCTGCATGTTCTCAGTCCATTAAATGGGCATCAGCAGTTGTTAAAACGGCCACTTGAATGCTTGAGACGTGGCAAAAATCCTACCAGCAACCACTTCAGGAATTATGTCTCCTTCCAAAACAAAGGAAATCTGTCTTGAATAATAAAGATATTTTATGATGCGTCTGAAGGCGAGGTTTAGGGTTTGGCACATAAACACTTAGTAAGGGTTGTATGGAATTGGACATCCATATTCATGAAGCTTTTATAAGGTTATTTAAATAACACTTCATTTATTGACCAATCACAAGATGCACCCTGAGGTTCTGCAGATTCATGCAGGTGATACCAGCATCAGCATCCGTTGTTAGACCTGCATCCATCGTGTGTTGGTGTTACACCACGACAAACCTGTTTTCATTCTATTACCAGTATTTTAGATTCATTTCAAAATGCCCTTCTTTGGCTCTGATGAGGCTGCCTCTCTCTGTCTGGAGTCACCGTCGTCAGCGGCGTCCTCATTACCCGTCACGAGTAATAAACGGGCACAGAGACACACACTTCCAGCTCTGATGAGCGAGCAGAGCTGTGTTTTGAAAGTAGGGCAGCAAATATTGTGTAAGTTGCAGACTATAATGTCAGTAGCTATAACGAGATGATGGGAGTTTATTTGTGTCGCAAAAGCAAATATCTTGGTGCCAGTGCGACTTCCTGGAACCTGTTTTACTCGCCTTGTATGAGTTATACGGATGTTATACGAAGACGATTGTCGTAGAAAGTGACCTAATGGTGTCATTACATGTATTGACACCAACATGTTTTGTTCCGGATTCAAAGTTTGTGAATAAATGAAACGATTCCAGTCGGTGCATTAAAAAAAAATTAACATTTAATGTCTTTTTTTCCCCTTTGATACACTGAAAGTTTCCCCTGAATATTTATAGCAGAGGCGCTGTTCTTTTGACTCAGCGGCAGCAACATCGATGGTTATAAAGAAGGACAGAATTGCTTAATATCACATGTTTTAATATACAAGAAACAGCGTTTCTGATTAGAGTTCCATTAAAGATTAAAGAAGAAAAGCTGCAACATAGCTCGCTTTACTAGAGATGGAGCTCGACTCTCCGAGGCAAGTCATCTTCTCAGTCTCAATCCACAACCTGTCGTAACATCACTGACTCGTGTCCCGAAGCTCGCTCAAACTCTCTTTCTTCTAAGAAGGTGCTTCAGACATCCAGGGCAAAGTTCTCCAACCCTGCGAGCCGCTGACCTGCATGATGTCTCCCCTGCTCCAACACACCTGATTCAGGCTCTGCAGAAGCCTGATAACCACACATTCTATTATAATAGCAGTGTTAGAGCAGAGGGACGTGAAGAACATGCAGCACAGGGACACATGTTGTTAATATAGATAAATAGTCAAAATGACTTTCCACAGCCGTTGGCTGAAGTACCTGAGGCATGCAGCTCATACCCGCCTGAAGCCTCATGGAGGCTCCTTACACTGCTTGTTTTTAACATAATGTTTTGTTTTATGCTTTAAAGCATAAGTGTTTTCAAAATGGTCCTTTCCTGCAAATGTTTCTCGGCTCAAAGTATTTCCTCCTTGATCACCGACGATCGGTATCGTTATCGGCAGCGTATAAACACGTCTGCCCACCTCTAGACGGGATTAACATTCCCCCCAGGTCAGGCTTACAGGATGTTTTCATTCATAAAAAAAAAAACACTAAAACCGCTGATTTACAGGTTTGTCAAATTCCTTATCGGCTTAAGTGCAGATAATCTCTCCTACATGCCCCATCAAACATTAATTTCACGCTGCAGGATGTCTCACAGTTAAAAGCTACAAGTTCCGAGCCGAAACACCTAGAAACTCGAATCTGCAGCAGCAAGGTTACTGCGTCCTTGCTCTACCCCGCCTGTGTATCAAACCTCTGAAGGTTGTGCAATTACGTTTCCGGATGTGTTCATGAAACAAAGCTTTCAGAGGTAGAAAGCAGTCCTGCACGGATTGCAGAAGACATTAAAGAGCATGTTCACCGCAGAAGGCATCAATAAGACGACTAAATGCCCCGAGGCTGCAGGACGAGCAGACCACTGCAGAGCCAGAATGTGTTGCAGGTTACCAGCAGTAGGGAGCTTTGGTTAGTGGGATGGGATGGTGTGGGAGCCAATGTGCATGCAATCTCGTTGCATTCGAGAGGTTAAAAGTTAACGCAGAGAGAGGTACAAAAAGTCATTGCTATGAATATATATATATATATATATATACCTGAATATATCTCCCTGCTCTTCAATTTCATCAGCAACCTCTTCACACCTGCAACAATGTGAAGAAACCCGTCATCACAGAAGTTTGCAACAACTGCCTCCAATGTAAAGAAGTTAAGGCCACATATACCAGAACTGTTTCAATAAACATGAGTCTGGGAGAGCGCTTAAAGCCAGCAGACATGACATTAACATACAGAAGCAGGTAGACAGACAAATGTGACCCACCCACTGTGCATCCATTCCCCCGCATCTCCGCCCACCGATTGGCTCTCCAGCTCTCGGAAGCGATTTGACTGGTAGTTTTGGTCCTTACCTGTGTTCCTGTTCGGGAAGATACAGCAGTGCTTCTGCAGTATGCCTGGCAACACCTTTAAAAGGGGATGAAGACGGGGAGAAGGAAAGATGTTAATATCACAGCTAAAACAAGCTGGAACTCAGAGGGGAAACTGCTGATCCATGCTGTGACCCACGATTACAGAGTAGAAACAGACACTCACAACATTTGCATCAAGACGAAGTGCTCCCATATTTAGCGGAGCAGGAAATGACAGGCTCTGGTGTGGATGTGAAAGAAGGAAGGATCGTTTTTTAATCCCGCTTACGATCCCTTTGCATGAAGAAGCATCGTGACACAACACTGCTCAGTTGAATCGATCGCGTCACATGTGGCCATCCAAATCAATAACACATGGAAGAAATGTAATCGATGGAAAGTTGTATCTTGCCTGGTTTTATTCTACTGTCTTCCCCCTCCTGCGGAGCCGCAGAGGTTCTCCTGACTAAATCCAATCATATTTCTGAGAAAACATCACTCGTTCAAACAGCGGATGTGCGAACCCTGAATGTCAAAATGAACTATATTAATAACGACATTGTTCGGCCGGGATGCTGATTATCAATATTAGAGTTATTGTACAAGAATTTCAACTGAAAAGAGGCCCAGGGAACAAAGAGGAAGAAGAAGACATGCAGAGGTGGCTCAGCAGGAGCTATCAAGCCTCTTTGTCCTTGCCTCTGACGGACAGACTCATTGTGGTGAAGATAAGTCTCCTAATATACACAGACTTCCTTCTCTTTCTCTGTTCCGATCTTCCTCGCGATAGTGTTAACATTCCTTTAGATTCGCTTTTAGTAATCTCAGTTAATTTACTCGTCACCGGGAATGAACTAGACGGATCAGATAAGTGTCCCCGTTATAATTAAAGAGAGGAGCAAAATATAAAGGTGCCCTCTTGAAAGGGGAGAAGCCAGACATAAAACCTAGAAATGAACCCACATGGCTCGTCTCTGCTGGAGATAACAGCCAACCAGCCCGTCATTCAGACAGGATGAGGGTCTCCAGCTCACACACTCGTCTCATTTTCTATCCTACCAGTAGCTTATCAGCGAAAGAGTGGATTTTAAACGATTAATTAACTAATTGTGGAGTCGTTGATTGGACAGTTGTTTTGATTTAACTTAACCTTTTGGTGCAGCGGTGGGAGGGGCTACCAACACCCATGGCTACACCGGCAGACAAAAGTGTTTGGTTTGCACTCTCCCTCATTTGCATTAAAGCTTCTCTTGTCATTTACCTTCACAATCAGACAACTTCGAAAACAGTTTTCTGTTATCTCAAAATTATTCTAATATCATGTTCATCCCTTTCAGTTACCATGTTGGCCTTTATTATGCAAATATTGACTGAAGCCTTGAGCGTATTAAAACACTCACATCTGAGCTCTGGACTATAACAAATTCATGCCACAGCAAGGGCGGTTTGGCAAGAGCCTCTTGTTTGTGTATCCTGCTGTTAGTTTTGTCAGATTTCCTTAAATACATGTAATATATGTGAGAGTAAAGAGTCCATAGATGATGCTGTTACTCTGCCAGGTCAGGTAATATAATCAGTTCTGTTGCAGTTAGGGTCCAATTTGTGCACCTACGTTAGGATCAACATTACTTACCAATCACCTTATGATTATGGATATTTCCTAATGTGTGCTATTGTATTAAAATATGACGAAATATAACACGAAAGCAAAAAAGGTTTGTCATTCTATACAAGCAGTTTGGACAAAAGCAGCTTTTTCTGTCTGCTGATTTCAACCACGTCACATGAAAGCACCGCCGGCGTGAATGCCTTATGAGTCAGATCTAGTATAAGTTTCTATTTCTATTCAGCAAACAAGTGGATAAGAAAGCTGAGTGGTGGATACAAATGAAGAGCTTTGCAGAGATGAGAGATGCAGCCTGGTGGGTAATGACTCAGACAGCTGCAAGATGTACAGTTCTAATTGATGCTGGCGAGCTGGCAGAGGTTCGTGCTGGAGGAGTGAGGAGGCCGGACTGTCACTTGCCTCTCATTTACACATTAAAAGATTGTAGACAAGTCGTCTAATTTCACTTACGCATCAGGCATCTGTTTGTCCGTTTAATCTCGGAGTGAGAAGGAGAGAGGAATTATGTCACCGCTTTTTAAGATAGAATCACAAGACGCTCAAAGACGAGCTCATGGACGAAGAATCAAGCTTGGTATTTTGGGGTATTAATAAATGCCATTTTGTTTTCTCACATTACTCATGCATTTAAAACTAGGCTGATTTTTATACCAAAAAATGACACAGTAGAATGGCATTAGACACGCAGTACAGTGTGGTATATTATTTGATCATATTTCAAGCATGATCATTTGAGTCACACACCATTTTAATCCATTAAGAGACTTTTCTTCCTGATATGAGTTCTCTGAAAATAACACTAAACATAAAGGTACTGATTACTTTCCCCCGATAGACTATTTGTCTGAGACATTGTTTTGTTGACTGGTCGATGGTGCGTGCCTCGATCGGAGAGCGTTGATCAGAAATAGCTGCCTTAATTCAACTTGTGCACAAACTGATAAAAGGGAAGTTACAACATCAAAACATTCAACTAAACAAGTTGTTGGTTGTGTCTGAATTTTTCTTGCAGTAGTGACAGTTGTGAGATGTACGCAGACCCTATCAAAGCAGTTTGACTGGGTGTCCTTGGCTCCAGATGATTGGGGCTCCGTTGCACCAAATAATGAAGTAAACATAGAGATGACACATAACGGACAACAGCTGCAGGAAGAAATCTACATACTGTGTTGTAATAAGGTGTCGGACCACTGTGAGCCACCAGAGCATCTTCAATGTGCCGTGGCATGGATTCTTCAAGCCTCTGGAACTCTCACACATCGATAGCGATGGGATGTGATTTTGGAATAATTTGTTATAAAAAAAAATCCAATTGTTTGAATAACAATTTTCTTGTCTTTTTTACATTTTTTTTAATGGGGTCCAGTAGTACCACGTTATTTCCACCGGCTCTGCTCCTAAAAGCTATTTGACAACCGCCATTATCCAAGACAAAAGAAGAAGAGCGTGTTACTACTCATTCAATATCCGGTGTAGCTCAGTGATGTAACCTGGTTATACAGTATAACCTTTCTGTCTTTGATTTGTAGAACATTGTCAGAAGACTTTGTTTTCTTCTCCATGGTCAAACTTAACATTAATGTTACCCAGCAATCAGGAAGTAAAACATATGAAATCGCCCAGCTTCCCCTTGGCAGGCATCCGGAAGTTAGCCAATGAAAAGAAAGTGCGCTTTTAGGGAGGGGCCTTAAAAAGACAGGACCTAAAACAGCTGGTTTAGGACAGAGAATGTACAGGATGCTATGTAAAGCACTAATATAAGATAAATAAGGATTCCACTGAACTGGGAATCATACAAATGCAAAGGCATGACAGAGGCTTGGGGCAGCAACCTTGACCAGACAGTGAATGGTCATCAGGAAACACTACTGTCATGGTGTTTAAGGATGTGCACAAAGGAAATACCTGTCTGCATGCTTTTATCGTCAGATACAGGCAATTATCAGAAGTGCCAGTGGATAATAGGCTATCATGCCACCTGCTGCTGAGAGCTAGAGAGTAGCTCCTCATGAGTTAATGGAGATCTGAGAGGATGGACGAGAAGTGGAGTCACTCCAATTGTATTTCAAAGCTCTTCCTGTCTGCCCAAAGTCTGCTCCTCTTTTACCATCAAATACAGTGCGCAGATTGAGTGGAAAATAAGTCGCTAAAAACCAGCTGGCCTACCGATAGCAACAGACGCCGAGGCACACACAAGTGGACAAATTACAATTACAAATTACAAGAGAACAACACCAAAGAGTCCTCTATAGACTTCAACTCTCTGACACACTGTCTGTGATCAACTTGAATTACGGGTTTAAATATCTAACTTTTACAATCCTGATGTTGCTGTTTGCATTTACTGCGTCCTGGCAGCAAACTTCATTGCAATGGTATCATGAATGCCTCTCGCACAGCAGGGATGAGAGTAGTTTCCTCATAAATAACTACTAACCACTGAGCTCTCATAGAGCATGCAGCCCTCTGGTGACCCACCTCAAAGTGCACTACCTCCATGGAAGCCAGAGATTTCCATAAGCATGATCTTTACAGCTAAATCATATGATATCGAGTATTTAGTCCTTGAATGATAGTAACAAGGTAACACTTGTATACTGATTACAGCATTTACAGCAATTCTCTGGAGCTCAATTAATTCTCTTACACCTCAGTGAAGGAAAGGTTCTGCTGCCTCGATGATCCTTCATTAAAGTAAGAGGTTTTATTCGGTTAATAGATAGAAGTTCATCGCTCGGTTTAAAGGATATGAAAGAGACTTGTCGGTAAATGAGCTGGGCTCCACGCCAAACGTAATGGGATCAGGACTTTTGCTCTGCAAGAAAAACCTGCGTGTTTTCCGCCGGCGTCTTACACACTTGGATCAAATCCCACATGTAGACAGAGCGCACTAAGTCTCAGGGAACACGTTTATAACTCTGTTCCGTTCAAAGCCACACAACTGACAAAGAGATATTGACTGTCTGCTGATCCAACTTTTAAGGGACAGCTGCTCTTACGATGAAGATGTACTTGCCTGTCTGACATAGGCAGCGGCCTGTTGAATCATCGGAGATGATGACATCACATGCTAGCGTCAAACTGTTTGTATGTGTTATTTAAATAGAAGAAAGGTCACAGATAGTGTACCAGCTGGCTAACGGCCCCCTTGTAATCACATCTGACTCGGGGCTACACGGCAGCTCTTGCACAGTAACTGGTAGAATACACTGACCCCCACCGGGCAGATCTGTGCCCACCGCAGCAGAAAAAGTAATTGACTGAAAAGGTGCAGACACACAAACACACACACACAGAAAGACCCACATGCTGTCTATATATATATAAAAACGGACTGTCATGCATTAATAGATTCATAAAGCTGTGTCTAATCCATCCTCCTCATTCCTTCTGAAGTCCTCTAAACTATTACAGATGTCGGGGGCAGAGAGAGAGAGAAGGTGGGTACACTTATATCAAACTGAGAGAGGAGGATAAAAAGAAAGGGACATGGAAGGAGAAAGCCGAAATGCATCTATCTTGGCGTGTGAGTAAGACAAGAACTTGCTAAATGTTTCAACGATTACTTTTAGTCCCGACTGGTGCACATCCGCCGCTGCTGCTCTTCTCCCCTGTAGATCATAGTGACATCACTACACATATAAATGCAGCGTTTCAGCTTTGCCGTGCATCTTCAAACAGATTATAAAAAGCCTTATAGTGTCACTGTCACCTCGGCAAAGTACGCACACGTATCCCATTGACAACTTAGAGAGCATGTATGTGCGTGCAAGCACTTTGACGGCAGTGTCGGCGATATACTGAAACACGCTGCCTCCTTTCCCAGAGTGCTTATGATGGTAAATCGTGTCAGCTCACTAATACTTTTCCTCGTCCGTTCTTTGAACATAAGCGGTAGATTTTAGATTATGTTGTTTCTACGAAGGTTAAACTCATTCTTCATTTCGCATGAATCATCAGACTAGTCTTGAAAGAGTGATTGGATTTTCAGCCCTGTTTTAAAACAGAGGTTGTTATATGGATGAGGTTAAAGGTGGACTCCCTAAAGCTGGTAAGTGACAAGTAATTTATTTCTTAGTCACAAGAGGACTTGCAGAGGTGACACCTATTCCTCACCTACAATCTGGCACCTGTCCACCCTCTCAGACAAGCTCCATAGACACACCCATACTGTATGCAAATGAGATATTGTTAATTATCCTTGTCATCGATCTAAAGTAATTACATTTGCCCCTGACTGCTTACTACCACTGCTGCTGTTTCGTAGCACTTCGCGACTACCTGCATAATGAATGAGCACTGAACACATTGCTGGGGCCAAGACCCAAAAATAAAGCATGCTTGTAAATGTGGGAGAAAATGGAGTTTCGATGTATGGACAGTTGCACAGAGCACTCTGCGTCCCAATGACTAGAAAGTGGACAAGTCCCTCACTTACACATCTAAGCAGCAGCACGTCACTGAAAGGCTGTCTGACCACTGATGTCTAAAAATAAATAGGATTTGAATTATTCACAAGTATCTTGATGAAGCTGTAAGCATTGAGGGTAAACAGCAATAAGTCCATTGAGAATTGCAATATGGTCCCCTATTTTTAGCACCTCTGTGATTACGATGTCTGACGATGCGATGGCTGGCTGCAAGCACTTTGTCACTCACAGCCTGTGCTGAGGGTTGTGTATTTATGTCGGGGGAAATCGGAAGCCGTGCTGAAGTAGGCATCCTATACAACTTCCCTTCCTATTGTGTCGCTCAATCATGTAGATCTGTTGGAGCTGAGACGTCAATACTTGCAACCGCGCTGAATTTTTAACAAAACAACGTGTCAGTGTAAAAAGGGAAGCGATGACAAGCTTTTGACACTATCTGGGGGTTAACTACCACCACTCCAGAAACATCCCAAACAACAAAGGAAGCTTGATTTCAACACCAGCAATAATCCCCCATTCAAAGGAATACATGCCTCACCACTTGATTAATCAGTATGCCTGTGGGAAGTCTGCATATGCTGTCCAATGCCTTGCTTACTGCAAGGTATTATGTAACACATTTACAGAGGTTTATGTAGTTTTCTTGATTCTTACAAAACCCATATCGCCAAGGCTGGTCTTGGGTGCTGTCAGACAGTCAGTGAATCTCATCCACCCACATGAGACTACAGTCGGCATGGCATACACAGTGTATTGTAACCATGCATAAAAGGAGGAGGCTGGGGGAAAGCAAACCTGGCTGACAATACATCCTTCTAAGAAGTTAACCTTGTACTAAAAGGTCTTTTATTCAACCAGAAATGCTCCTCACCCAAGCCTCCTACACTTGGATTAATCTAAGTGCTGAAAGCAGTGTGAACATAATTCATTTGCATGCATAATTATTCCAAAAATCTATTTGCATAATCATTTTGTTTACTCTGATCACTGGCAATACTTAAAAACATTTGCATTTTGGACTTGATTATGGAAGATTATACAATTTCAACACGTTGAAAGAGCCAGCAGAGCAAAAGTCGGATTATTTTGCACAACTAAGAGAAATCCTTCAGCCAAACTGTTTAAACACACCCCATTTTCCATTACAGCATGCAGCATCTGATCTGCTGCAAGCTGATAAGATAAGATATAGATGTTTATATCCTGCATATTTTATATTTTAAGAGTACATTGTGCACTGCTAATACATTGATATAAGAGAGAATAAGGGGGTTACCTTCTTCAGAGCTGACATTCTAGGTGGATCCTCCTCCCGCAAAGCCAGTTCACATGTTGAAGTTCCGAGCCAAGTTTGGAGGGTGCGCAAATCCTAACTCAACCCGGTGCTGATGCCGAGCCATGAGGTGGCTATTTAGTATTCTCATCTCGCTCTCATTACAAGCCCCCACCCAGCAGCTGGCTTTGTGCGCACGCCCCGAAGCGCTGTTATTACAGGACTCCACCACACGGGAGGTGGGGGCTCCAGTGTGATGCATGCGTGCGTGCCTGAACACACACTTTGGCAGGAAGACACACGTGCTACAGTGAATTAATATTATATATATAAAAAAAAATAATAGGAATCACACATACCACATTTCATATTACATAAGAAAATCACTTTAGTGAAATCCATACTTATTTTTTCGTTTCTCATGAAAATACTCAGCAGTCAGAGAATATTGTATGTCATTTAACTTTTAGACGTTAACAGAAGTGGCTTTGTGGGCCGATTTTAAGAATGAATTCGACTTAACCATACAGTTTATTAAATAATGCAATACTGGGGATATATTTTGTCTAATAGCGAGGCCAACCTAAAAGTGGTATTAATTTGAATGGGGGTTGGCCTGACTGCGGTCTACTGCTGCCGTCAGTTCCTGTGTCGTGTGATTCGGTGGGAGAGAGTGCAGCAGGTGGAGTTACGGACAAGCGCCAACGTTTAGCTGTCGTAAACTATAACAGATCGTAATTTGACCTGTATGTGTAATACGGTAAACCCCGCTATGAGGCGAGCTAACACTAATTTGAAAAGGTAACATAACAGCTAGCTCAGCCGGCTCTGTGAGCTTGCTAGCAAACTAGCATAGCGTTCTAGCCATCTGTAACAATCAACTTTATTCTTCGCTTTCAGTTGAACATACCGGCCGATATGACCCAGAGGAAAGAAGGTGAGCATCACCAACATCGTTAACATTATCAATTTCACACAGAAACGCTGGTTGTGTTGTGTGTAGGTGGCTTGCTAACGTAACTCTCGGGTTAGTTTTCTGACTTAGCTGTGTTGTAAACAAATGCACGTGCTCTACTACTTTACTACTTGAGCTAGCTATCGATACAAAGTAGAGAACTGTCAACGTTATGCTAGCCTTACATTTATATATCCGATTCAGATCTTGTGATTTCTAATAGCACCAAGAAGCCAGTAATATATCACCATCTATTTAGCACATTTCATTAACAAAGAACAGTTTAATCTGCCGAACAGACGCACAATAACAGAATAGATCATTTCACCAACAGAAGCCTAAAAATAAGATATTACACACACATTACCTATAAAGCATTATATAGGTACCTATTGTTATTGAATATTACCGGTAATGCATTTCCTACTGTGTAGATTCAGTCAACTCATCAAGAGTGGTGTGATAAGTACCTGACAATAACAACGTTTCAGATAACCAGGTTTTGTTTTAAACTGTTTTTTTCATTTGTGTGTCACTTAGTATTTCAATCAAAGGTACTCCAGAAGCTTTACCCTGCAGCAGAGAAGGACCCCAACGCACCATCCACTGTGGAGGCCTTCACCCAGAAAACCAGCATGAAACGAAAAGCTTCTCGATGCGGCAACAGTAAGATTTTATTCAGTTTCCTTGTAAAATTTTCTGCTTACAAAAGAGAAAAGTACAATGTCTGGGGGGAAACTGTATTTCTTGACTTTTCTGTTTGATCTTCTTCCCTTTTTTCATAATGTACACATTAACTGACAAGCACATCATAGTCGAATCCTCCTGCTCTTTCTGGGGCTCTGACGGGCTTCTTTTATTTTTCTCAGGAGATGAAGGGAAGACACAACATGCAGCCAATACGGGAAAGCGGATTTACACGGCTCTACCCCCTCCAGCAGACTACAATAGAGACTCAGAGAAATCCGTCATATTCCCCCAGCGAGAAAACATAAATAGTGCCGAGGCCCCAGCTGGTAAGACGGCCATAATCTTGCATTTATGGACTGGTGCTGTGCACCATAAAGCTAGGGAGGATTTACATCATGAAGATTCTCAAGGTTGGCGGTTTCTTGTACTAAAGTGACTCTTTTTGATTGTACCTGCTACTCTAGTTTAAGGAAACAGACTGTTGTAATCAATTGTGTTCCTGAGGTGATGAGAACTTAAATGCAGAGCAGATGGTGTTTGTGGCTGGGTGATTCAGTTTTAATCAGCTTATTAAATGTGCTATATCTCAGAAGAAAATATTACCTTTTTTTAGTGTTTGTAACACGGAGAAGAAAGGTTCTGTTGAGTTGGTCGGGACTTTGATTCATGGTTAAGTCACATGCCCGGAAGTTGACTGATGAAGCATTTAAACACTAAAGTGTTTCTGCTTTCCTCTTACCTCATCTTGTCATGGAAGATCAGATTTTTAATTACAGCACTGGTCCATTACACACCTTCCTGTATTCATCATCTTCCTTATTGCAGATCTCCATCCACTTGACATTCTTATGCTTTACCCCAGTGAACTGGAAAAGATTAGTTGGCTACGAAAAAAGTAAAAAAGTTTTGCTATGATGACTTGAGTCAGTAAGACAACCTTTGATTCAACCTGTTAAATTATCATATTACTAAACAATGTCACATAATGATCAGACGCACACTTGTGAAAAGCAAAGTATGGAAACATAACTCGTCTACAATGTTGTTGTGATGTCAAGGAGTGAGAAAAATAGTGCTGATCCATTATTTCCCTGTGATGTTACTTGGCCTGATGTAGGTTGCAGTTGGCATCCTTTAATTACCAGCGAAAAATGTCAAAACTTACATCTACTCCCAATGCAGAGTTTTTTCTCAATTCCTTGATACAGCCTGACTAGTCGGTGTGTTCAGATTTCTCTACTCTACACTGAACAGCACATTGATGAAAGATACTTTCTGAAACCACAATAGTACATGATTGATTAGAATCATTATTGCATCTGCAATATGACATTCTTGGATCATACAGAGACTGAAACCTCACTATTTGCTTCAGCTTGTCTCTAGGTGTCTTCTGTGCTTCGTCCAGGTGAAACCTCTTGTAAACCTGCTTCACCCCAACACTTGTACCCCAATTTGTGACACAGACTATAATTTTAACAGTGTAAACCTAAAAATTTAATTGGATTTTCTTCCGTGTTCCCCACAGAGGAGAGCCTACATGAGTGCAATGAAGACCTTGACCAAGATGCAGCAGCAGAAGACCAGAAAAGGAGGAGGAGAAGAAGAAAGAGGACACCGACCCGTCATATAGACCCGGGGAAAGATGGAATATCGCAAATGAGAGAGTCTGGGACAGGTCAGAGTGGGAGCCCTGTGAGTGAGGAAGGAGAGCACATTAGCAAGAACAAGAAGAGGAAGTTAAAGAAGAAACGTCACAAAGAGAAGCTGCTCTCAATGGGTTTGATGCCTCAGGCTTCTGCCCTGGAGTTCACGTACCAAAAAGATGCGGCAGGGAGGAGGATGAGGAGGATGAAAGGAGAGCTGCTGAGGTGTCAGACTTCCTCAGGAAAACAATGGAAATCTACATGTCAGATTGTGAGTATTTAGCTCAGAACTCAAGGAAACAGCTCGAGATTCTTTCCTTTACTGTACGAAATCTTCTAGATATTACTAAAGCTAGTGCTACATATGTTAATGAACACAGTCCTCAGGTAACACTTCTATATAAACCTGATTACATGTGTACATGTAGTTTATTAGTTGTCTTTAAAGACACTGCGAGACAGTAGAACATTACAAAAGCAGCGACGTTTTAAAAATGTAGCTAAAGCAATTACACTCTCCAGTCACTCCAGTTTTTAATCAAGGCTTCCAACTTGCTTATTGAAACAAGTTCATTAAGCCGTACTATGTGCGAAGTGTTAGGCCATGACCTGGGTGCAAAACAAGAGAACGCTTCTCCGTCCTTGGTGGCAGGTAGTGCAGCCTCACGACTGACTGAGTGAGATGGATGAACAGTAGCTGCTGTGAATATGGTACAAAATAGATACAATATGAAGCTATTTAAAACATCATTTAATATTAGATTGAATATTATTTTCTGATGTTCGAGCCTTTAAACAAAAAGACACCTCTCACTTCTTCTGTCCTCCATCAGCCTTGCTGCAGGGGGAGAAGCTCCCTCACCCGTGTGTGATGGTGAACGACCTTTTGAGCAGCATTGCCAGCGGGATCAGACCCACCTCCCTCCTGAAGCAGCTTCACAGTCTCAAGATCTGTGTTCAACAGAAAGACACAGACAGACTAGCAAAGGCACTGGAGGACCTCGGGAGCAGCGACCTGATGTCTGCAGGTCGGTGACGCTCATTTCTTAGTATCGCAGTGATCAGCTGCTGGTGATATAAAGTATTAATGAGACTTCTTGTTGCATGTTCATGCTCACACTGCCCTCTTCTTGCTGGGATCTGCCTCAGGCCCTTTATTAACTTGTCCCTGCAGGTTACTACTTGCCTCTGTCAGCCTGTGCTTGTCTCTCATGCTATGATATATTATTGTTCACATGAGTGTACCTGCCCTGACTTGCCTTCATCAGCCCTCACATGTACATCATTTATAAGACCAGAGCGGCCTTGTACACATGACAGCAGGCACCCAGGCCGCCGCCGTAATGAGTTAACTAACATGTTTGCACTTGTTAGTCCCGCTTTAACTCTGTCAACAACCAACACATCTAAAGCCTTCAGACATGTTTTCACCTGTGAGGGTGTGTTTGTGTTTGTGTTTGCATGTGCGTGATTGGCTACCTCGCCGCATAAGAGGATCAGCAGGGACTTGTCATGAGCGTGTTTGAGAAAGCGAGGGCAAGCTAGAGAGGGAGAGGGAGTGAGACCTTCAGGAGGATTCAGGCCACTGCCATGTTGGTGACCACAGAGTGACACTTTCCTCTGCCGTCCGCTTCGCCATGACAGCATATAAAACCCGTTAGAACCCCCAGTAGAGACTGCTGTAACAGTTCCTATCCTCTCCATGCACCTGCTTAGAAACTGCGTGAAAGCCTTTCTAACCCATCTACCTCATATTGTACACATCGTGTTTTAATCAGAACACCCCTGCAGGTTGTATCAATGTAAAATACATTCTACTTACTCATCTTTGCCATGTCAGCATTTTACAGGGAAGGGCATTGGCACTCTTGTCATAATTGACTTGTAATTAAGGAACATTTTTTATATTATAAAACACAATTAATTAAAGCAACAACCTTTGACTAATCCACAGGCTTGTGGAAACTGTTTCTAAGTCCTCCTATAATAGGTGATATACAGATGAGTAAGGATGAATGTCGACATGCAAGGAGGTAGATTTTAGCACTGGCATCAGGTTTGGATTTATTATGCTCAAAAACAATAGAAAATATGTTGTTGACAACACTGACTGTTCCACTGCTGCTGTTTTGTCAGCAGTCTCACCTGTGACTGAAATGTTTCCCTCTGTCTCTTCATGTTTTAGAGGAAACCGCTGCAGTCGCTTCATTGTTCCAATACTGGATCACAGACATTCTTCCGATGCGGGGAGACGAGCAGACACGTCCGCCTACGACACACCCGTGAGACTGTCAAGTTGCACAGCGACAGAGACGACACTGAAGGATTACGTCCCGCATGCACTGTAAACGGAAAATATTCAAGATTTATATTGTGTGTCGGGCATTTCTTGATGCTATTTAAATATTTGTGATGCTGTTATGTAATCCTCTTTTTATGCCTTTTTTTATATTGTACAAGAATAAACAAAGCCGGGTAATCCTGAGCCGGGCGAATCCTTCCGCCCATCACGAATGAGCTTGAAGTTGTCAGTATCGAGCTGTTTGTCGTCGCCCTGTTTGTTTCGAATTGGTTTTTTTTGTGCAGTTCGAATGCACAGAACTTTTAATTGGTATTTTTAAAAAAAAGCACTCGGCCGTCTTGTCTAACCCTAATTACCAGCAAAGCAAATGTCAGCTCTGCCGGACCTCCAGTATTGTTTGCTGATTGCTGATGTTTTTGACATTTAAAAAGCTTCCAGCTAACCTAATAGCTCAGCTCCTCATTTATCTCAACTCTCCAATCCTATTTTTTTTTTTTTTGGACCATGCACCGTTTCAAATTTACCGTCTCATCTAACTGAACCGAACAGAATGATGGTCTTCGGGGAGGCATTACTAATGATCTCCCTGCAGTTCTATTACTTATGAGGGTAAATGATTTAGAATGATAACTAATCCTGCCGTTTGATCCCCCACAAACACTTGTTACTGTTATTTAACTGGATGCTCAATATTGCAGCACAGCGTGCTGTTGATGGACTTCGGGAACTCCCCAGGGAGCCGTGTAATCTATTCTAATACCTTTACCCAAAGCATGTAGCCCAGGGAGGAGTTCATGAAGAGGGCAGAGAATTATCACAGCTTGCAAGTGCCGTCGTGACGACCTGAATAATCCCTGTTTACCAACTTCAGAAGAATTGTCTTTCTAGAACAGGGAAATGCCACCAGTACCAGCAGGGTAACCTGAAAGATGCAGTGAAGAAAAAAAAAACTGTGTGTGTGAAGTATTATAGTGATTACCAATTAGCATAATGGCTGCCATCTGTGGCCCGCTTTCATGGGCCGTCGCATCAGTTGCTGTGTGTCGGGTAAAAGCTCCTTCTGCGGGCAGCACAGCCAGAGATGACGATAATAGAAACAGATCACATTTCCTATCATGATTACACAACTTCAAGCGGTTTTAGAGCCATTAGTGGTGTTGTTTTTTTTCTCCTCAAGATTATAGTTGGAATATTTGCAATGACCTGACTCTTACTCAAGCACCACTTTAAGGATGTCTGGGGGGGTTTTGTGGGAACACTATTATGTGGTTTGTTAAGGACATTTGGTTCAGACAATCATTTTCACCGCAGGATGGATTTAAATACATTTGGGGAATCTTGTGACTTTATAAGGTCAAAACTTTACTTAATTCAGAACTTGTCCAAAATCCTACAAAACTAATCTCACATTAAAGCTGAGGACGTGGTGAACAATATTCCTGCAGGACATTAACGTGCAGGATTAGTATTATGTTAGCATGCAACATTTGTTCTTTCCACTTAACTTGTAAAACTGCTTCATTGGTGTCTGCACAACGCGGCCGGCATCACAAGTTTGCAGCATTGATGTCAGCATTTCAGATTATTCATGGATGCATGAATAATCAGAACTGGGTCATTGTCGGCTGCCGTCACCGAAGATATTTAGTTTGTCCACAGAGGGATGCTATCAGCACAGCTAGCTCAATACAGGACTTCAGCCGAGGACCCTCAGGCCAGAGACGATATTAAAGCTTAAAGAAATGTGCTGACCTGGCGAGAGAAGACATTCTAACATCAACATAAAAAAACAAATCAACAAACTTGTCACATCGTTTGTGATGGTGCTGACTTCCAATGATTTATACAAGATGTACTTTACCTCGATTATTAATCAATAACTTGGAGAAATAGAGAAAACGATGATTCTTCACGTTGATCATTTGTATCGATTGATGCTTTTTATTAGGGCCGAGTGATTCAGCTGGAAGATAAGATATCAAAAGGACTGTATGTTCTTTTGTGCATATGTATGTATTACAGTGTGGCATCAGGTACATGTTTTTGTGCAATCACTGCATCATGATTCCCCTTTAAGTCGATATTTAAAGTGTCATCCAGCCTCATGCTGCGCTCTACCTTCTTCTGTTTAGGCTGACTTCTCTGTCCGTGTCTGCCAGGTCCTGTAATCCCTGTAATGGGAACACACCAACTGACAGCCGGTTATGTAAAGGCCTGAAGGCGGCGTTATAAGGTGAGACCAGAGCGTCCTCAATCAGATCGCTGAGCTCAAGTTGAAGTGTACACACGCACCCGGACACTCTGGGTTTCCCATCCTGGGAGTCCAGGAAGGGGAACTTTTGAGTGTCGTCTGACCTTGGAACACATTCCTCATCTAACAGAGAAGCCACAGTGGAACGCTGCGAAAAAATGTTTTTCAGACTCCCAAGACTGACTCCAGGCTACATCAGGGTCCTGCAGGTGAGCTGTTGAAGACCTTAAATGTAACGTTATTCTTGATCATGCATAAGATCAGGTAAGATCGGCTGCTGAAGAAAGATACATCACACTAACTTGGATCTTTCAATTGCTGTAAAGGAACATGAGAAACTATTCTTTTATTTTGGAGATCTAAAGACAAAGAGTGAAGCACTTACAGGAAATATTCATGTGCTGTACTTTTTATTCTCAGGTGCTATAGTGATACTTAAACTTCCAGTTCTCCTGGGTAGCAGTAATGTAACGTACTGAGACATGTGAGGGTGCATCAAGCTGCTGGATTTCATTCAAGACCTTTCAAAAGAAAAAGAAAACCCTCTTGACTCAAGGTCATATTACACGGTGCTCAGCATGATCCATTGAACTACCTTAGAGGATGAAGAGTTCTGAGGGCAACCGCTGATGTTCTCAAGGTACTGGTTTTAAAGGTACAGATAGAGGTTTATATTTAGGATCTACGCATCCAGAAAGTTTCTTCCTCTAATCCCTATGCACCCATCACGGTGCCATTTGTCTGCCAAGTCTCAACATTGTGACCAAATGATGAAATACTTTCATATTATACGCACATCCCTGAATACGAGGTCTTTCCAGGCTTTCTCGGTAATTGCAGGAAGCCTTTTGTTTTAGCTCACAAGACATAATCGCGCTCTCGGTGCCACAAACAATGGAGAAAATCAAGCCAGTGACAGTCCATTGCGTTGTAAATGGAAATGGGAATTGGATGATTGAGCTACAGGAATGGCTTCTTAACTGCCTGTGACACAGCTCCATTAGAAAGTATGAAGTTTTTTTCAAATTTGCTCCCCTACGCTTTTTATTATCGTCAAGGGGTCCACTGAGGAAATTGTGCATGTCGCAAAATAGACACGCTTTTTGTTTGTCAAAAGAGACAAACCATGATGTGGTAAATGAGAGAAGATGGGTTTTTAATCTCTTGGGGTTGTGGGAGGCGGCGGGCGGAGGTGAGCACATTGCGGCTCATCTGATGCAGACAGTAGTTTGGGGAGAAAGTTATCTGTGTACGTACTTTGCACATTAACAAATCATTACTCTTCCCACTACCTGCCAGGATGTTGCTATTTGTGCACTGCATCAGGGGCCTGTCACACTTTGTCTTTGATGCATAATAAAAGAATCTCTTTTCTCTCTCTGTGTTCAGACCCAGGCCTACCATAACGTGTGCATGGCGCCACAGGACGAGAGGACCATGCCTGGTATAGCTATGCTGCTGGGAGCTGTGGGGATCGGGATGTGCGGCTACAGCTCCAGGCAGTTGGCCCTCTACCACCGGCCCTCCTCCCGTGTGCTGCAGTGGGTTGGCACACACACTGACGCCAGCATGATGGGCACAGCTGCCCACAGGACCTCCTTCCTGGATGCTTCTCACCGGGCTCATGCTTGCCAGGAGATCCCCCCTCCCTCCTTTGTGAGCCAGAAGTTCCCTTAGGATAACCTGTAATGTTTGTCTGGGTATGGATTAGCCAGCGACATAGGTTGAGTTTCGGTAACTACACTTTTGATCGTTAAAGATTGGAGCTATGCCGGCCCGTTGAAACAATGTGGCCCATGTGCTCTCTGATGATGCTCCAGTGTGGTACCTGAACGACCTCAACCTGTGTGCTGGCAGGAGTTTTGATGTGGTATCTTTTAGTCCTTTGGAAATCTGTAGCCAGCACAACGTGAAATAAACTCAACTGTCAATTAGTCACTAACATCAAAGCTTCATGCACGAAGGAACAGGGCGCTAATCCATATGAAGGATTGGATGCGTAGCCTAGGTGATGACGTTGGAACCTTGCGAGTACTGTTGCTCGATGTACCTTAAATGAGCTAACGTGGTTAATTCTGAGTCATTGTGTCGTCTTTGTTGAGGCTTGGGGCGATGAAAAGATTGACGTCTGCAAGTGGCCCCCGTATACGCAGATGGTGGGCAAAACTCAAACACACAAAACACCCACACACACGCACGCATACACACACACACAAACAGACAAACGGCCATGTGTTAGTGCGTGAGCAGCCGATCCCCTGCCCATGACTATAATTGATTCCTCTGAGGAGCAGCAGGTGCAATCCATCGACAACATCTTGGTGTCTGCTGCCACGGTCTTGCACAACTGTCAATCAAGAGGCACAAGTCGGCCTCGTGCCCAAAACGGTGACCCGTTGTTCCTGTTTTCAGCTGTTTAATTCTCCCAGGAGGTCCATCAGAGCGGTGAAGGATAGCGAAAAGTGTCGGGGCAGCTTGGAGGGCAGAAACCCTCTTTAAGTCTCAATAATAGAAAAACGTTGTGCACCTTTTTATGAAGAAATGTAAACACTATTTAAACAAAGGCGCTTTGCGTGATCATCAGAGTACGACAGGCGAGGTAGAATGGTGATTCTTCCAGGATAAGCCTGTGTCCTCTGTAGGGATTACCTCAGGTGGAAGATCACATACACTCATTAACGTAATCTGGTATTAGAGGAACCAGGAGAGGCAGGCGGTTGCTGTGCGTCCCAACTTTGTACCATTCCCCCTGCAGTGTCCACCATTCGTCACCACTGGCATACATTGATTTGTATGTTATGGGATTGGTGTTTACACCCCAAACCGTAAAACGGTGAAAAGGGACTCAGGGTTATAGGCGAGACACTGAGTGTGGTTGAGAATGTGTGCTGTGCCTTGTGGAGAGCACTTGGTCTTTATTCCTACTGCCTCTTATTTTGAGTTTGAATATGTAGAAATCTGATGAATGTAAAGTTCAGAGTCCGAGATGTCTTATTGACTTAAACGGGAGTGCTGCGCCATAAAAGAGAGGATTTTATTACTCCGAGACGTAAAGCAGTGTGGAGGTAAGTTGTTGAGAAGGACGATGGTGAGAAAGTTGTTTCTAAGTGTTTCACCACTTAGAGGTCAGCGAGACCTTGTAACCAGTTTTTTTCCCTGCTGAAGATCGAACCTTGTCCATCTGCCAAATTGGACCCGAGGCCGGTTGTGGCAGGTTGGGAGGTTTTTACAGCCCCAATAGCAGACCTGATAGCAGAATGCAGGCACAGTAGGTCACAAGCAGAATGGCCATAATCCACTCAGCGGAGTGACTAATGGTTCCAACTGGCATCCGAACAATCGGTAACCTCACTCTGGACAGAGACTGACACCCATAAACAATTTCATGATGGGGTTCTCTGAACAACAGAATGTAACTGTGTTCAGCCGAGGGGGGAATGTTGGAGCTTTTCAAACTTTTTCTCGAGACAACACAGGTGCAGCTCAGGTTCACAGATGTGTGTGACTCGACATGCTCTGTTCGTACAGGCTTGTCTGAAAGTATTTGTCCTATTGGCACCGAAATGAATTGCACAGTCATATTTTGGCATCGCACCCTCATGAGCATGGGAATCAATATGGGCAGGGGCTGCAGGTTGTGTAATGCACATGGCTGGTTTTAACTGAATCTCTCACTCCTGCGGGTGCGCACACAGTGAGCACTGAGCGAACCTATTGATCTGTATCATAGAGTGACGGGAGCTGCAGCAAACTCCCCGTTCCATCGCAAGACACTGACAAAACAGAATATCTGAAAGCAGGTTTGCTGTTAAATAATGGAAATACTTGAAAGTCCAGCATTCAATTGTTCAACTGTAGTTGTCACACATCGTGTATTTCAACGGATGTCCGGACTTCTGCCCGTTAGATGTTTGTTTTGTTAGTAAAATAATTGTGATCTACTGAACAGATGTCGAAAGAGATTCAATCAAATAAAAAGTATTTGCGAAACACACTAGTCTTTTTTTTATTGTGTTATGCAATGAAGTTGTCTTTTTTTACACCAAGAAATAAAAGCTTTTAGTCAAGGGGCTGTAATCAGACTCAGACTTCCAGCGAATGTCAGAGGTTCCCTTCAAAGGTTCATCATCATTAAGATAAATACATGTCTTGCCTATAGTTTATAAAGAGAAAATCACATCAATCCAAATAGCATTGTGTGCTTATTTGTACATCCGAAATAGTTGTTCTACTATCTGAAGACTAATCAGGTAAACTATTGAAATTGTTTTCAGCATGAAGATGTTGCACAAATTCTGGTTGCGTCTTCAAATTCTGAATTAAGGACAAAGTTATAAAATATATTGGGGAGACTCTCACCTCCCACTCAACTTCCATATTCACATATGCCAACCAGAGGCAACCAATAGCTTGTTAACTTTAAATCAGCCTAATTACTTACTGAACTTACTGCAGCCTCACATGTAGAACGAAGTTAGAAGTTGTTCGGCTCCTTTCTCTGAGTTTTTGACATGCATGTTCGGGTCTGAAGACATCAGATATGTAACCTGGAGTCCACGTCCACATGTCTGTCACAAATAAGTCAACTTGATTAGTTAGCTGATTCACACATTCACAGACATTCAACTGTCGTTAATGTCGTTAATGGAACAAGAAAAAGACAACAAAAGAGCAAATGTACAGTATTGTAAAAGGTATATGAAGAAAAAGTTAATCAAGTGTGTTAGTGATTTTGGTATGTGGGAGGAAATTCCAATTTTAAATTTCCTCTAGGAGAGGACCCTCGATGTTGACCTCATGGCTACGGCCCTGTGCTGAAAAGAAGCCCAAAAAGGAGGATGTATGTATTTAAAATGTAAAAAAGGACTCATCCAGGATGGAGATGTTGGTAGGAGGGTGAGGTGTTAGCCTGTGTGAACTTGACAAAGGTCCTGTAGGTGAAGGGGGGCCAGGACATCACAGAGGCAACAGGTTTTCACTAAAGCAGCGTAACTGCGCCCTCTAGCGGACACAGGCAGCGGATATCCGCACCATCAGTCATCGATTTTCAAAGCCTTTGCTCTTTGCTCTGTTGTTCGGGATTTACACAGTCTTTACTTCCTGGTGGAGAAGTTGCCAGCAGTAAAAAAATCCGGCATTAATCAAACTGTGATCCAATGTAGTACAGTAACATTTGTCTGACTTCACTCCGCCGGGGAAGTAAAGGAGGAGTGCGTCTGGTTGAGCAACGCTGGAGGAAGCAAAGCGTGGAGGAGAGTTGACCAAACTCCGAACAAAAGGATTTTTGGATTAATTTCTCCGCTTCCAGGGGTTTGTGTCGTCCTTCTATTGCTCAACAAACTACAGGTATTGATTTTAAAACAGTGGGTTAAAAGTTACTTATCTCAGCAAAACACAATTCGTGAATAGTTTGACTGCGTCTTAAAGAGCCAGTTAATGAAGTGTATTCATCAACATGTCATCATGTCTGCTTTGCCAACTTTCTCTGGTTTTTGGTGTTTTTTGATAAGTCTGCTCCTCTATCGTTTTTTTTTTTTTTTGGCGCATTCCTCGTGTGCAGATTGAAAAGCAAACATTCCGCATGTGATCTCACAGCTGGCGCTGCTCCTGCGGCTGATCGCATCCCTGCGATATAGTCTCATTGTGTAAAAAGACCTTCTCACAATTCAAGTGATTGGCATTCGTCCCCCCCCCTGTAAACTCTGTTATTCTAGGGATCAAGTTTAGGGTTGGTTCAGACATGAGTCACTGAAGTATTTCTCCCGGCGTGGGACTTCATCTTCCCACTGGATGTCCTGTGTGTGCAGGTCACCTCCACAGACACGTTGGTCTGGGTTGAGGGGAAGACCAGCAAGCATCTGCAGGGCCGCCTCAGTGGCCCGGACAACACTACTGCAGCATGGGCAACTTCTCCACCAAGGACAACCATGGACCCACAGGTAGGTCAACACATCGATCTCTGCAGGCACCTCTTGTGCCTCTGCTTTGGTCTAAAGTGGATTTGAATGTGTGTGGCACCACACACACGTCTAGCAATGTGTTTTGGTTTCATGTTTTTGTGATTTTTCTGCGAAGAAAGTCAGCCATCTCGGATGCATGTAGAAGAAAAGGGAGGATGACGGTATGGAAGCGAAGGGTGGATGAGGGCTAATCAGGGAATTGAAGGCAACAAAAGGGGACGCAAGTGGAAATGATGTGTGCGTGTGTGTGTGTGTGTGTGTCGCTGCAGGAATCTTGGCAGTCCCTCCTGTGTGTTGTTCACTGAGTGGTCATTCTCCTCGCATCCCTCTGTGATTCGCTCTGGCCGAGCCGGGCCAGCTGTGATGAATCGGCAGAATTCCCCGGCTCAGCGCAAGGGCAGCGGATTAATCATAGCAGCCTAATGCTATCTGACACCCACACTCAGTCACACACATCCCTCCGTGGATGCACACACTCACACATTCCCTCTCATTCAGTCAATCTGCCACCCGGCCGCATGGCTGGACGAGCACATTAAGGTCTGGAATGAAGAAGCATAAAGCAGGAGGGGCGGGCATGAGAAAGTTATTAAACAATCCGGTCATTCTTTCCCGGTGATTTGGCCGAGCAGCAGGTGCTGCTCTTACATCATTTAAGAAAGAATCACTTATTTTGCTGGCAAGTGAGGCTTTTGTCCATACAAGGACAAGAAGGAAAGAGGAGACAATGCCTAGTGGTTCACACAGATCCTTAAGTCATCACTGATGGCATGCTGTGAGGGACAAGGAGGTCGGAAAGTAGACTTGTTGAGCACTTGTTTTAAGTTTTAAGCACTGCCGACACAACTATGTAACCGGGCTTTTGTGTGTGTTCCTGAATTAGCTGCGTGAATGTTGCAGCAACGCTGTGGAGGAGCAGCAGTCTAAGAGGAATGTCCTAATTAAAGTTTTCATCAGCAGCGGCGTGGCCAGGATGTTTGCTGGTCTGGTCACCTCACTGAATGGAAGATCTCAGTGTCAACATGCCAGACTCCTGACTAACTGCCGCCGTCATTCTGCCGTGACTCAGTGGTTTGTGTCTCGCAATCCGTCAGAACGTAAAGTCCCGTCTGCTCAAAATAAGTTTACGACCACTTTAAGAGGCAGACTTTGCCGGTGTCGTTCGTCGCGGTATGGATTCAACGAACCGTGTGGAACAATCCTCGGAGATTATGTTACACAATGACATGCTCACATCACGCGGTTGTGGGCAGGAAGCCTCATCTTCACGTTCCACCACATCCTTCAGGTTCTATATGGAGATCTGAGTATGTGATGCTGACGTCTGCTTCAAGGTTTGACATGTTGTGCATTCAGAGATGCTCGTCTCCAAACCTTAGTCGCAACTACAGTTTACTACATTACCGTTGCCTGTTAGATCAATCCGAGCTCTGATTCCAGCCGTCAGAAAGGCATCTCTCAGTGAACCCTGGAGATGGTCGTGCATGAAAATCCAAGTACATCAGCAGTTTGTGAAATCCTCCAACCAGCCTGTAATGTCTTTTCAATCCCCCGTTCTGATACCTGGTTTTACATTCAGCTCGTCCTCTTGACCGTGTCCACATGCCTGAACGCAGTGACTTGTGATTGGCTGATTAGCTGTTTGCTTTAACAAGCAGTTGGACCCTAGAATGAACTTTTCTAGTGAAGTAGGAGACATTCTGCAGTTTGAAATAAAAGAATTAGCATATTAATAGATTCAGGGAAACGAGTAAAAGCAACGTGAAGAATTTAAAGGAGGTAAAACCGTTTACATTGTTATTCAAAGCAGAGTGTGTGTGTAGGTCATAAGTAAGTTTTTCATCTGCTTTCGGTTGCTTTCTCCTCTCTAGGGAACAGCGGGGAAAGTTTCTACACTCCGCCTACTTCACCGGAAGGTGTCGAGCCTTGTCTTCCCCAACTCCATCCCCCTACTTCACCTCACCTTTCTCCATCGGCCCCGGTGTCCTCCCCTCACCTCACGGCCTCACCTCCAGTCGCAGCGTTGGTGTCCAGCGGGAAGAAATCGCTGCCAAGCTCCTCCGTTCCCCCTCCTGATTGGAGGCCTCATTCCAGAGCCGGCTCGAAGAGCTCCGCAACAGGTTCGGGAGTTTGCCCGGCGAACAACAAGCCAGAAAGTACTGTCGCGGGGAAAGGACACGTTGCTTTCGGGAGGAACGGGACTCCTTCTACCTCAACCCCTCGGACTCCAGTCGCCCAGGCGAAGACTGTGGACGTCAGCCCCACAAAGAGCCAGTCGTCCCTGTGTGGCTCCTCACCTGTTGTGTGCAGCTCTCCTGGGCAGAAGTGGAGAGAAAGGGACAGCGGTCTGAGTCAGTCTCTGCTGCCGGCTGTCGAGGCCGGAGACGGCCAGGCCGAGGAACTGGAGAAGCTGCTGGACGACTGTCGGACAACACTGGGGATCACTGCAAGTCAGGATGGGCCCACAAACATAGCAGGCAAGAACCATACGTCTCCTCAGCCAAAGCATGTGAAGAAGCCTCTTTTAATTATGAATAATTTTCAGCCCAGCAACTTCTCATTTCATCGCGGGTTTACCACTTTCCTGTTTCGAGAAGGGCAAATCCATTTCCTTGACATTCTTCTGTGTTTGCTATGCATGTGGTGTCTTCTGACATTTCTCTATGTTTGTATTTGTCAGAGATACTGAAGCATCTACAGGCAGAAGTGAAGAATTTGAAGAGTACAATGCAGGTGAGATGTGTTCGACAAGGCCTTTCGGATGCCGTGTGGTGTTTACGGCCACACTGACATTCAGAACGCCTCCGTCTCTATCTTTAGTTTTTTTGGGGCTGTTTAGAATGTCAAATATACTTTTTGTGTCCTATCTTTAGGACAAGCGTTGCAAACAGGAAGTCACACCCTCCGGTTAAACGTAGCCCGTGTCGTGCTTGTGACGTTTCATCCAGGAGATAACAGCAAATCACACCCTGTCGCCCTCCATCCTCCGACCAGCCAGCCCCTCCTGGGACAGGTCTTCCTGTCCTCTGCTGCTCGGTCGAGGCCCAAGGAAGGAAAAATATCCTCATCCGTCAGTGTTGTAGATTTAATTCGGGATGGTTGCATCGGCTGTGGAACCGGACATAATTCTTTCACGTTAGGACCAAACATTCCGTTACATCCAAACATCTTAAAACCAGGTCTCACCCTTTAGAAGTTAATCTGTACAAGATTAAACCACATACTTTGGATTAATCCATTAGTAAGCTACCTCAGAAACCCAAAATTGATTTGAAGGATAGCAATAAGATTCTGCACGGTCCGCCTGCTCAGACGTTCCAGGCACTTATGAGGATAGTGATATTCTGCGGTAATTTCCTGTCAGTCGTTGGTTCCAGCTCTGACCCCTCCCTTGTGGGGATTGTAGCCAGAGGCTCCGAGCTTCCTTCAGATCTGTCACAGATTACAACAATCGGACTATGACTGACTGCGCGCCTCCCTTCTCTTTTCTTCCCCTCCGTGCCTCGACCCACTTTCATTATCTGTTCTGTTCGACAGCGCATTAGTGGTGTTTTCTGAATTAAACATGCATTACATCTCCAGCAGGTGCCCGTCTGATTCACATGACAATCACACTTTTTCTTCTTCTTCAACCTTGCTCTCACCCCCTACTGTCCTTCCTTCCTCTACCAATTTCCCACATCCCCACCAAGGCTTGGAAATATGACCCCTGCATGGGCCAGCGAAACCTCAGAGAGACTGCGGTGTAGCACTGGGAGGTAGCGGTGTGTTAGAAATTGGGGCAATCCAACACTGTGTTTACACGGGCCCTCAGCAGGCCGATATAAGTTTCAAAGCTCTACTTTATGAACCCTTTCAGTCTGTTTCGCTGTCCTGGGAGCCTTTTTGTGGAGAGCTGGAGAAGGAGGGAGCCGTGCGGAGGAGGGGGTTCACATTCGGCTGTTCAGGAGACAAAACGTGTTTTGTTTTGTACCGTGTGACGGAGTAGAGGTGGAGGGGGGGGGGGGGGGGTTGAGAGCTTCAGCTTGCACTGACTCACTGGTCATTCCTTCTTTGTGTGTGTGTGTGGGGCACACGTGAGACAGAAGACTTGCAAATGCATACAGATGCATTGCATTTGAATTAGTTTAAGCCCTGTGGAAGCCCCCCCCTCCTCCTCTTCGCTGTGCCTCTTTGCCTTTTTCCTCATTCCCTCATTCTTTCTCCATCAGACAGTTGACCACTCCTTCCTGTGCACAAGAACGCATAACAATTACGACAACTTTTCCTGAAATGCTCTCCTCTGTCTCATCCCTCCCCCTTCCTCCTTCTTTCTTCCCGCCAACCCAGCTTGACCCCATGTTTTAAAAAACGTTGTTCCTCAGGTAGCCGTCCTCCTTCGTCAACTGAACCTCTTCCATGTTCCTCTCCATTCGTCTTCATCGCCGCCCTCCAAACTGTCTTCTGCCAGTCGGACGTGTTCCCGATGTTCTGGAGTTGAACAGAATACCGAGAATACAATGCACCATAACCCAATTTGCAGCTAACCACTGTCGGATGTTATCCAGTGGACCATCTGTCTGTGCTTTTTTGTCCCATCAGTCTTCTATTGTCTTAACCAACAAGAATGAAAACACAGTGAGTGTGTGTGTTCGTGTCAAGTTAGATTTGGTTCCCTGGTGGAGATGTTGTTGATCTCACAGCTCTGCTTTGGAATCAGTTCAAGGTGACAGCTGCTGGAGATTCAGTGAGTTTGGTTGGATTGGGAGTGTGTGTGTGTGTGTGTGCTGAATTGGAGCTGTGTGAGGTAAATGGCATTAACGTTTCGTTTGATGTCTGTGGACATGTAGGTATGCAACTTAGAGGCCCTCACAATATAGTTTTGGTTGCAGGGGGGGGGCGAGGTTTGTGTGGCTGCTGCAGAGGACTGAAATGTCTCCTAATAGGTGTAGTAGTTTGTGGAGCTGAGGAAAGCTGGAGAGAAGAGCTTTTACAGCATCGAGTAGGTGGTTCTCCAAGTATGTGTTGGAAAGAGACTGGGTGTGGAGGTCAACCGGCGACAGATGGTTTGAACAATATCTCAGTTTTCAGGAGAGTTTCCAAGAATTGTCAGGGACCCAGATGTGCATCAAGGGAATAGACAAGTGTGTGTGTATGCTGGATACCACATCTGGTCATGCAGTGGGGCACTAGGTCAGCTCTTAAGGGACTATGTGTGTGGGTGTGGTTGTGTATGTGTGTGTGTGTGTTAAGCCTGACAGTCCACACCCTTATCTCAGTGTGAACTGAGGAGCGCCCCTTCCTGTTTCCTTAAACAGACATGCTCTAGTTGGAATGCTCATGGACAGATAACAGGGGACTCTCAGAAGACAGGATCCTTCAAGTCCAAGTGGGTTTTTTAATATGATGTACCAGCTCACTATCCTAATATTCATATTACACGTTATCCTGGGAGGAGTGTCTAACACAATTTCCGCAAAAGCTGAATGTGTATGAGAAAACATAACAATTTGGTTTAGCGCTGAGGTAAAGGAATAGGGGGTGTGTGTGTGCTTTGGAGAGAGAGAGAGAGTGTGTGTGTGTGTGTGTCCAATGTAATCAGGCCCAGCTGTGGTCTTGAGTCACTGGTCAGATGAGGGAGCGACTTGGCTCAGACGTTGCTTCCTCCTCCACATCTCCATCCATTCTTCATCTAATTACTAAACTTCCCAACCCCTCTGCTCCTCAGTCGGCCTCCCGACTCTTTCTTTTATTGCTCCATAGTCAGTATGTTACTTCCCTTTTACTTTCCCTTTCTCCTTTTTACATCGGCATTGACTGCATCTTTGCAGGTCTGTGCGCCGCACCAACAAGGGCGAGTGTCTGTTTCTATTTGACGCTATGATACTCTCAAAGACTGATCTTCTCCGAACTGAAACGGAATCTGTTGTTTGTCTGTGTCCTATCAAAACAAGCTGCTCAATTCCAAACGGGTAACTGGATAACTAGGAAACCACCTATTGAGCTGTTGAAACAGAGATGGTGATGAAGCATGTATAATGGAGCCTCGGCCCCGTTCCCGAAATGTTGCTCAACATAGATTTTTTTCCATCTCTGTCCAGACTTGTTCGATTTCCTCTTTCATAAAGATTGTGCAAGCGATCACATTTTTATCATGTCACTTCTTTACCTAAGATTCAATCAATGCCCCGAAATCTGGACACTCGGTTGAGTTACGCACATGGGACACGGAATATGTTTGTGTGGGACAATATGGGACACTAACTGTGCTGGAAGGTTGTGTAAAAGCTTAATATCATTTAAAAAAATGAATTTCTATCCTTCACCTTTACTCATAACCTTTCGTCCAACCCTCTGGTTGCTACAGCCGCAATAGACAAGGCAGGCTACAAGCCTTTAGCATGTAAAGGACATAAGATAGATTTTGTATGAATGCAACTCAACTAACTAATGATGGACATCATCTGCTGTGGGTCCAGCTGGAAGTCAGATTGAGTTTGAGTTTAAATCTAGAATTTGTAGTTGATCTAAACAAGCTAGCGCTTCATGTTTCTCCCTCCAAACCAGTAGGGGGCAACATTACCGGAAAGTATCTTAGCATTAGCCGTAGGGTGAATTATGTTTGTTTTCTTTATATGAACACAACCGTTGTTTCTCCTCCAGACGGAGCGCGGGGAATGGCTGCAGTTCCAGGCTGACTTACAGGTGGCTGTGTCAGTGGCCGACCGTCTGAGAGCCGAGGCTGAAGAGGAGCTGACGGCGCTCCGGAAGGCTCACAAAGACGTTGAGAGGGAACTGGCTGCTGCCCTGCAGAGACAGAAGGAGGCGAACATGCAGCTGGTCACCCTGAGAGGGGAGCTGAAGGAGAGCAGGCAGAGACTGGCCACTCTCACCCAGACGCAAAGCAGAATTGATGTCCAGGCTCCATGTCAGGATCCAGAGAAGCCCAACCCAGAGGCAACCAGCACCTCTGACAACAAGGAGGGGACCCAGAGGGGCAGGGAGAGAGGGTTGTACAGGTTAGGACGGGAGGGGATTCAAAGTGTCAGGGAAGAGGCCAGAACAGACTGCAAGGCTGTGACTAAACGTTACCTGAGAAATGTGACCAACGAGGATAGGAGTGGAGAGGAGGTGCGATCCACCGAGGCACGAAGAACGGCGACCACCGAGAGGTCCAGGTGAGATGATCAGTTTCTGAAACAGTCATGAAATAATGGAATATTTCAAAGTAAAATGTATTTTTTTTTTTACATGACAAGTCAGACCTAGTTGTTACAAATGGATGAACAGCTGGCTCAGTTTGTCCGTCTTCCTTATTCTGTATCCTCGTGCTACAGAAGCCTGTCCAGATTGCCGGCGTCCTCCGACTCACTCACATTGCAGAATGGAAGTTCCCAATCGACCACGACTGCCACAACAGCTGAATCTACAAACAAGGTGGGAAACTGTCCTGGGATTCTTTTTGATAACATCCTTTGCTTTGCATTTAATTATTACATGTGTTTGAATTCAAGAAATTGGGGCCACTCGGAGGTAGAAGAAGTCTGGATTGGCAGGACAGCAGGCCGAACACTGACACAGGTGAGGTGTGTGTGTGTGTGTGTGTGTGTGTGTGTGTGTGTGTGTGTGTGTGTCATTGTGTTGAATCTGTTTGTGGAGTGTCAGTGTTTTGCTTGCAACTTGTTCTGCTGCCGCCGGGTTTCAAACTAAAATAAGGCAGCTTAAAACACACAGAGGTCGTTGCTGTTTGCATGTTAAAAGACTTTGAGTGAACTCGTCTTCTCCCAGCACAGCTTAGATTTTCCAGAATTGCGTAATGCAACGTTGTTTCTTGTCTTGGCAGGAAAACGTGAGGAGTCCCTAAACAAGTACAACACCACCCTCACTGAGCTGCCACCCACCAAGTTAGTGTAGTACACACACACACACACACACACACACACACACACACACTAATCTAATAACTTACCTCTCTGAATTAAGTTTTCTTTTCTATCATTGAGTCTACGATGTGACACTGTTTTTTGTAACTCCACAGAATCTGAACTCTCTTCTATCACCTTCTGCGGTGTTGTCACAGTAAATCAGCGGCTCTCAGCAGTCTTTTGTCTTGTTGTTGTCGTCAGGTCCCAGGATGGTTTCAACCTGCTGCTGCGTCGCCATGGAGGCTCAAAGAGGAACTCGCTGCTCCGCTGGTGTCAGAGCCGAACTCAAGGCTACAAGGTTATCATGGATGTCGTTTACTATACATGGCTGTCATACAGATGCACGAGACTATGTACATCTGTTTTAATTATCTGCCTTATTATACTTTTGAATCCGTGCAGAATATCGACATCACCAACTTCAGCAGCAGCTGGGCGGATGGCCTCGCGTTCTGTGCCGTTTACCACACCTACCTCCCCTCCCACATCCCTTACAGCACTCTCAGTCTGGACAACAAGGTAGGAAAGCCTTTGA
>CAAKHC010014064.1:9299-28630 GCA_901007825.1 Macroramphosus scolopax | reverse complement strand
CATCAGGTGTGTGTGTGTGTGTGTGTGTGTGTGTGTGTGTGTGTGTTTGTACTTCAGAGTAGATGCGGGCGGCTGATCTCCAGTTTCCTCTGAGCTGTTTGTGGACGGCTGCAAACAGACAGAAGAACATCAGAACAACCTTCACTGATGGTTGCCAGTTGTTCTGTTGTATTTCCAGTTCCTCCAGATCCCAGTGAAGCTCATTACAGGCTCCTAGAAAGGCTGATTGGTTCGTTAAAGTATTTGTAGGTATTCTGATCACACTGCTCGTAGTGTTTGAGATCAGATGTCGACATACATCCAGACATATTAACATTTTAATGACGTCTTCTATTCCAGCACATTTACCAGTTGGTCCTGACGTGCCGGCTCAGCTGATGTTTGCTGGGCAGTGGTGACGATGGAGGGAACCGTCTGCCCCGGTTCCAGGCTGGGAGGAGGTGATGGATCCCCGGTGAGATCCAGTCTGATCACTGGTGCTTCACTGCAGATGTGTAGAGAGAAAAACACCAACCGATCACGTGATCATCATTCAATAAAAGAACCATCCAAATAATAAACACACATACTGTTGCAGAGGGTTCGAACCAGTAGGAACCAGTAGGAACCAGTAGGAACCCTGCAGACCGGGACATGTTAGAGCTTCAGATGATGCTGTTACCTTGGCAGTGGAGACGTTTGCAGAGGCTCCCTCTCTGGATGGGGGTTGGCCGGGAGGTCAGGGGTCGTACTGAGGGACGAGCTGAACGTGGTGAAGGAGCTGTAGCGAGGGAGGATGCTCATCATCAGATGACCCCACGTGGCGAAGTTCATGTTCATCTGAGCGGCTCGGAGGAAGTTCTTCCCTGAGGAGCAACGAGTCAGACATTAGAGGAAGAGTGTGAACCCACATACAAGACACAGTAACTGAGACGTGCCGTGAACTGGAGGCTCCTCGGTACCTCTCTCTTTGGTGAAGATGCATCGCTGACGTCTCAGTTTCGGCTGCAGATCGACAAACGTGTCTATGAAACGAAGCTTTGAAATCCAGACAAGATGTTTTTAAACATCCAGGTCATCTTTAAATGTTCATTCAAACAGTTGATAATAAATAAAAACAGATATCAGGAGACAGATTGACAAATATCTTCATTAGATGTGTCTTCAGTCTGACGTTGATCCCTCTTTAGATCTTTCTAAGATTCGATCCGCCACCAACCAATCACATCCTAGATGCTGCAGCTCTGGACGCTGCTGTTCAAAGTGTCTCATGATGAGACCTGACATTTGGTCTTCACGCTCTGGAAGTGAGTTTAACATCTACAGGTCTGTGTTTGTACCTTGGCGTAGAGGAGACCTTGTGGCTCCAGATTTAAACCCTCGGACTGGTTCGTCTTCTCCATCATCTCTTCCAAACGCAGGAACTTGACTGCACACATCGCCCTCCGGTCCCGCCAGAGGACGGTGATCTCCAGCTCTCGAGACTTCAAGAGGACAGACAGAAAACGGAAAAACAATACTGAGAAAAGTGACTTCACAGGAAGACAAACACACACTGACTGACTGACTGACTGACTGACTGAATCTTCTCCTCCAGACGATGATACTGTTCAGTGACCCTTAACACCTCTCAAACAGATTCAATCCTTCTAATTCTCCTGCAGGGAGGATCTATTGCAGGACTGCCACCAGCTGGTCAAAAGAAGAGCTACAACAATAATGAACCACTGCAGCGTCCCTGCTACAACAGGTGTAACAGCTCCACCTGCTGGCCGGTAAAGGGACAGACTTCTTATCAATGAGTCACAGTGTGAGTGAAGATTGGTTCAACCGATGGACCAATTCATAGACAGTAATCAGAGTGTTGATAAATGAACCGCCTGTCTGCAGGTCTATGAGTGGACTCACTCGCTCCAGCTGGATGCAGAACATCTGGTCCCAGCTCAGCCGGCTGGTGGCGGCCCAGCGGGTCCGGCCGACCACCCTGCCGTCCAGCCGCAGCACCGCGCTCGTCTCTGCTGGGGGACACAAGTAACATCTGATAGAGACCAGCTGGAATCAAACCAGACAACCAGTCCCTGGGAGGCAGTTGGACACATCACTTCCAACGGTTCCTCACCTTGAATCTGGTTTGGAACTGGACCTTGTCCAACGTGCAGCTTATTCGGAAACTTAAAGAGCTTTTTTTATTGATTAATTGCAGGTCCTGTGTAATAAATCTTTACTTTCTAAAGCCAGTCAGCTGTTTAGTGAGAAACGACTGTCAACCTTTCTGACTGTCTATAAACAGTCAGGAAGGTGCGGACGCATCAATAAGATCACATGGTGCTACAACACGTCCCCCTCCAGGACGGGACCAGGGTGATTGAGCAAACATGTTGGATGATTTATAGGGATGCACCTATTTCAAGAGGCACTGTGAGTCGCCATGGAAACCAGCTCAGTTAGATTTCTGTAAAGTAAACCAATCAAGCTGTTCTGATATCAGTGTGACAGCAACATGTTAGCTAAAACTATGAAACAGTGGACTTGATTCTACAGTAGGTCCTGTAAAACAAGAGCTGAAAATACGACTGAAGACTGCAGCAGTGGGAATCTTTACCAAACCTCTATTAACAAGTTTATTATCATGTTAACGTTCAGTCACCTGAACCAGAAGCAGATGATGCTTCACGGTGTGTGTGTGGGTTTACTATCGCTGACTCATCAATAACATCTCGTTCTTCAGCAGGAATCACAGTTGGGAGACAAACAATGAAGTTCTCTCACCAGAAGCTCCGTCCTCTCCGTCCTCCTTGTCTGTCAGAGGTTTCAGTAGATCCTCACATCCCAGGAGTCCCACTTCAAGTCTGCCTGGAAAATAACGACGAATTTTCTGGATTAAGAAATTAATATTTCAACTGATGGCGCAGACTTCTTCTAAATGGAACGGCTGCTGAGAGCAGAAGGAACTCATAGTTCAGCCTGACAGTTTGATGAAGTCAGACACTGACCCAGGGGAACGCAGCATTAGTCAGAATGAATAAACCTCCCTGATCACTGCAGTCTGATCACGGCCTGGTCCTTGATGCTACCTGTTAGAGAGGCAGGTCTGATGGAGAAGATGGACGGGGAGGTGGGCAGTGGGCTCACTGGTCTCAGGTTCTGGGGAGACTTGGGGGGTCCAAGCGATGGGTCGACCTCTGTGACGGGCTGCTGTAGATGCTCCTGTCTCTTCTCCTTCAGGGACTCCAGGGACAGCTGCAGAAGATCCAGCTTCTGGGAGGACTCGTGCACCCGGGACCGAGCCTGGTGGAGACCGAAACAACGTGATGGTGCGTCTGCAGACCCTGCTGGTTAATTATCAGGTGATTGATGGGTGGGTTACCTCAGCCAGGGCCTTCTGGTCCAGCGATGACATTCCCTCCAGCTGCTTCACCACGTCTTTGGCCAGCACCAACACGTCCTGCTCTCTCTGCATGTAGTGCTGCAGCTCTGACAGTCGGGGGTCCACAGGACGGACGGCGAGCGGACACGTTCCTGACAGGGATGCTGGAAAGTCACATTTTTGTTCCTTTAGATTCTCAGGGGAACCAATAAATAATAAAAACACCTCCTGTAAAATTTACTACAAGGAAAAAAGTACATTTATCTAATTTATTATGTAAGCAAACTGGCATTTAAAGGGTTAAAAATCCTAAATCTGAATGAACGTTTGATAGCAACAATCAGTATTTATTAATATATAATATTTTATAGCAGTTAAAGGAAGGGCGCAGCTGTTTTATCACTGATCTTATTTGCTCTGCATCTGATAATAAAAAATGTGAACAAAGCAGCGACTATGTGCTTCGTCACATTCAGCCGACAGTCCGACGCAGAGAATTAAACTCCCTGCAAATGATGAGAAACCTTCAACTCCCTGCAGATCAGAAGATTATGAAGCATCAGTTTAGAGGAAACGAGGTCAGAGGAAGAAAATGAAACAAATCACTGGTCCTCAATTTCTTTTACTTTATGTTTGTCTTTTAAATGCTACATATCTCCATCTATTGAGGATTGAATGTGATTGAATAATTCTGTCAGAGTGGTTTCACTTTACAGAAAACACCTGCAGGGACGGCGGTTGGCAGGAAACACAGAACGGCCCGTCTGTTATTGGGTGTGTTGATAACAGCTCTGATATTCCAGGACTGTCGCTGCTAACAGGCAACGTTTGATACAGTTACAACTTTTAGAACAAAATAAAAGACACTTGTGTTTTTATTTTCCCATTTTGAAGACTTAAATCAGACTGATGGTTCTTATTTTAGAGATTTAGACTGGAGAGTTAAAATGCTTCCAAGTCGGTTCAGGACTGGTGTTACAGTCGGTTCAGGACTGGTGTTACAGTCGGTTCAGTTGGTTCAGGACTGGTGTTACAGTCGGTTCAGGACTGGTGTTACAGTCGGTTCAGGACTGGTGTTACAGTCGGTTCAGTTGGTTCAGGACTGGTGTTACAGTCGGTTCAGTTGGTTCAGGATTGCTGCTACAGCCGGTTCCCAATTGGTTCAACCTTCTTCTATAAGCCGGTTTGCTCTGTCCAGGGTTAGAGAGCCATGTCATTACATCACTGCGTACGCCTCGGCTGTCCCAGCTAGGTCCACAACCACAGATGACTACATCATCTCGCTGCAAGTGTTGCTTCTGGCTTTACGAGCCAACATCGGCATCAGAACATGACCGGACAGCTCTGTTTTCATCTTCTTCTTCTTTGGCAGTTCCCCCGCCTCTGATGTAAGCGGTTCTTGGTTCTTGAACAGTATATTGCTGCTGCTGCTGCTGCTCTGGAACCAGTTCTCCTGGCTGGGACACGAAAGAGCGAAGAACTGTTTGAAGATTGGGCACCAGCTTTGAACCCGCCCTCAAACTTCCTTCATGGAAAAGGATTATTAGAGGCCTAACAGCTGCAATATTACAACCATTCATACCATCAGCCAAGAAGTTGTCATTTGTCTTTTTACATTTAAATCCCTTGAAACAGAGAGAGGATGCTTTTTCATTTCTACAATCTTGGTTTAATGAGCCAACAACTTGTGCATTGTGCTGGAGATGTGTCGCTGTTGCCACTGGAGACAAACAGAATTTGATCCCTCTAATAGAGGATTTCATAAGTCTTTGGATGTAAATTAGGAAGAAAGATAAGAATTGTGACGATTAATAGGCTATTAAAATGCACCAGCAGCAAAGTCTTGACCCTGTGATTCTGACCTCCATGAGTGGAGCTGCCGTGGTTACTGCCATCGCCCCCGCTGCTGCTCCCAGCCTGGGTGACTTTGATAATCTGCAGTCGGATCAGCTCGATCTTGGAGCGGCTATCCTGCAGCATCTGCTGAGCTGTGGACAACATCTGATCCTAGATAAAGACAGACATCACATCAAAACAACATCAACACTTCATCACTGCTCTTGTATTTTTTTTCTTTTCCCCCTGGACCAGTGCGCTGGGATAGGAGCCCATTCACAAACAACGCACAGCTATCAAAACAAGTGGCAGGACATGAGGAAATCCACAGCAACAGTGCTGAGCTGCACACACACACACTCCATATCGGACAAAAACAAGTGCCAAAAGAAAGGATGGATTAGGTGAGGTGTTCAAATGAGCTGGAAGCAGTATGACTTTGCACTTGACTAACCTCTGGGTGATGCTCTTGCTGAATAAAGACTAATCTGTCATCCTCTGAGGAGGTGGAGGGGGGGTTTCTCAGGTTGAGTCTCTCCACCTTCACTATCCTTGAAACACAACGAGTCCCCTGATGCCACACACACTCTCACTGAGGGCTCTTCTGATGCTGCTCCTACATCTTGAGACCTGAAGCCTGTCCTCCTGTTTGTTTTTGCCTCCATGCAGCCTGCTCTGCAACATCCCCTTCCTGCTGCATCCTCCACTCTGTAACCAAATCCCTATCTTTCCCTCTTTGAGGATGAGGAGGAGGAGGAGGGGGAGCTTTCTGCAGGGCTCCTCTCTGGTGCCAGTGCTGCTGCTGCTGATGCGAGGCTGACAATGTTGATCGCCTTCTCTGGGCTCATCATTGGCCAGTGCAAGACCACATGTCCCTGCTATCACCAACCAAAAGACTAACACACAGCTGCTGCTGCTGCTCTCTTTGGGACAAGGCAGCCTGCAGTATTCAGATTGCTTCAACTTGCCTGGACAAGGAGGGGTTGTAAGAGACATTACTAACACCAGTGATGATGGTCAACATCTACAGAGGGGATGAAAAATGTAAAAGAGCTGCTTGTGTCCGATACATATACAGGGTCCCCAGCGTTGCCCTGTGACATGATGATAAAGATTAGCCGGCTGTCACTGATTTGCAACTGATTGAAAATCATTAATATTCGAGTTTAGTGTAGATATTAAAGCACACACAGGACAGGACTAATTTCTAAACGCGCACTTGCCGTAATTACACTAGCATAACGTTTTCCCTCGATAAACAGGCTATTGTAAAGTTACTACTCATTCACTGCTTAGTGAGTAAACACAGAGGCTCAACTTAAATGTCCTCTTTATTATAAGCTAACGCACTCGTTTCATTGTGACGCTGTTGACTGTCGACGGGATTTTTACATGCGCCGTTCTCACTACCGTAATTCCCGGGCCGTTTGTCGGAGCTGAAGTAGTCCTGGGAAAAAAGGGGCAGAAGCACTTATACATTTTCTGACACTTTTAAAGCCAAAACAACAAAATAAATCCAGTCAACCTTGTTCGAGGCGTATGTGTTAAAATGCTAACGGGCTAATGTGCACTGACCACCATCAGAATGCGACTTCAACTGACATTCAGCATCTTTTTTTTTTTTTCTAAAGTGCGCAAGTGTGAGTCGGTCCAACTGAAGGTTTGGCCTGCTCGGAATAAATGCGTGTTTTTGACCGTAATTAATTGGTAAATCAGTAATATTTTAGATCTATGAAACAATTTATTCGATTTGTGTGTCATTTTAAGGAAAGAGACGCTGGTAAATGAGCAAATTGCAGCCGCGTAGAGAGACCTATTTTGAGAGGCGGAGCTCGTCGCTGCTCCATTCGGCGAGGCGCGTTCGTAATGAAAGGAGCGCGTGAGCGGCGACTGCTGTGACTTCCTCGCTCCTCGGCAGCTACATTGTGTGGAAAGCAGCACGTTGTTGGCTTCCGCGCGCTGAACTTTACGCCGAATTAACGTTCTCCTGTCCAAGGAGAAACCAGATTCAGAGCTACCAGTCATTCTCTCGGGCGCCTGTAAGTTACCCAAGCTTGCGAAAACATGTCGGCCTCGGCGGCAAAAGTGAGTAAAAAGGAGCTGAACTCAAACCATGACGGAGCGGACGAAACCTCCGGTAAGGGGAATGGCGGCCTCCTGTTCACCGCCATTTTCACTTTCTTCTCTTAACATAATTTATATTGCCAGTGTATGCAATATTGTTTGTAATTATTGTGAGATGCTTTAATTTGGCTAAATGCGTCAGGACTTGCTTTGTTTTCGACCGTGGTGCTTGCTGCGTGTGTTCACATTTCGCTGTCAGCAGCTAGCTAGCTCACCAGCTAGCGCGTTTATTAGCTCGCCTGCTGTTGTCTCGTTCAGACCGGTGCTGAGAGGCCATGTTAGCTGGTTAGTTTAGCATCATCAGCGTGGCCAGACATGTCGATGGCTACCGACGAAGTGGCGATTCTGGAGGTAAATTTTGAACGCGTTGTGGCGATATTAACTATACTTGGCTGATTTAGTTAGCCCTTGTGATTTGTAACGCCCGGGGAAAGTTAGCCGTTTTATTGAGGCATTAGCCTTTAGCAAGCTAGTGTTGTTGTTGTAATGGTGAGTTACCGAACGCTAGCTGACGATGTTTTGTAAGTCTTCAGGAAAATCCACCTTCCTCTCCATTGGTAAAACATGGTATTTGTGTAATTGAGGCAGTTTGGTACGAGAACAGGCTGGTACGGGGTCTATTCTGGCATCGGTCCTAGCTCGGTGTCTCATGTTATCGCGGCTCTGTGTGTGTGCAGTGCGTGTCCCACATTTAAACCACGCGGCCTCGTCGGTAGCAGCCGGCAGGAAACGGTGAGAGTCTGAGCCGCCAGAGCTGCTGCTATTGGCCGCTTAAAGCACCGTAACCTCCGGAGGACCGGTAGTAGGTAACAATACCGCGGATAGTCTATGTATCTGCTAATTTAAAATCGGGAGGAAAAAAACTCTTTCTCTTGAACTGAAGTCGTTTTTCGATTGCCGTAAACATAGTTGCAGGTATATAAGCCGCCTCAGGAAGAGCACATTGACTTATTTGTCCGTGCTTAAGTTGGATCATGGCACGAGGTAATGGACTGTATTTTACAGTTTCGATTTTAAAATATACCGCCGTAAAAATCTCTATCATGACTTTGTCCTGAGCGTTGCAATTATGTGTATTCACCTTGCTTTTATTGTTTCTTTTTCCCTCACAGAGAAAGAGCAGCAAGAAGCTATTGAACACATTGATGAAGTTCAAAATGAAATCGACAGGTAATAACTTCTTGTCATTGTATTTCAATCTGGGATTTTGGGGCTTTGTTGTTTGAGATTATCTCTACAAATAAAAACACACTCTCACAAGAAATACAAACTAACTACAGCTGCAATCAGTGATAAGGACGAAAACTGCTCTTCACTTTGCTCTTTGTATTTAAATTACATTTGATCATATGCATAATGTCCATGGGATTTGTTGTTTGCAGCATCATGATTTTTTTACTGATGGTAATTTGATTTTTTTTTTTTAATCTCCATCAGGTTGAACGAGCAAGCCAGTGAGGAGATCCTCAAAGTAGAACAGAAATACAACAAACTTCGCCAGCCATTCTTTCAGAAGAGGTCAGAACTGATCGCCAAAATTCCCAACTTCTGGGTCACCACGTTTGTCAACCATCCACAAGGTAAGCAAACTGAAGGTCTTTATTCTTGTACTAAGGCCATTTGCACCACAATGTCCGTTGATAGTATAATTTGGACAATGTAATGAGTTTGTTTTTTCTTTGCTTCCATCCTGTAGTATCTGCCCTACTGGGGGAGGAAGATGAAGAAGCACTTCATTACCTGAGTCGGGTGGAGGTGACAGAGTTTGAAGACATCAAGTCAGGTTACAGAATAGATTTTGTGAGTAATCCTTTTTCTTTTTTATATAAACAGAATGCCGAGCTGCATGTAGTTGTTTTTCCTGTTCTTACCTGGATATGTTCTGTGTTGTAGTATTTTGATGAAAATCCGTACTTCGAAAACAAAGTACTTTCCAAAGAATTCCATCTGAACGAGAGTGGAGATCCATCTTCAAAGTCAACAGAAATCAAATGGAAATCAGGAAAGGTATGTGGAACTGCAACAGTTGTGTGTGAGACACCTTTTTTCTGTTTCTATCCATCAACTAATTGTGTAATGTCCCAATGATCCTTATCCAGATGATGTTTTTTGCTTTACTTTTTATTTATTTGCTTTGCTTACTTTTGGTTCTACACTAGAAAATAAATCATAACAGCAGCATACTGTATATTATATCTGGACCACAAACCTCCACTTCCTGCCACTGTACAGACACAAAGCCAAAGTGTCCCATTCATGTAGCCAGGGGGATCAGGCGGAAGGAAGATCATTGGTCAAAAAATGCATTCAACCCAAATTTAAAAATAGTGCGATCAGGACTACCTTAAATTGCAGAAACCATCTTTGGGAACATATTATTATATGGCTTTCCTTTGAGTGCCGCCCCCCCCACCCCACACACACACACACACACACACACACACATGGAGGGGGGTGGGATTTATGATGACTCGTACCAACCACCAGGGGGCGATCAAGATCTTTTTGTCTATTGTCCACTCTCACGATGAGAAGTACCCGACCTCCTCCACAGGCTCCTTTTTATCAAGAAGTTTTTACCCATACTAAGCATTATTTTTGTTGTGTTTTCAGGACCTGACCAAACGCTCCAGCCAGACACAGAACAAAGCTGGAAGGAAGAGGCAACATGAAGAGCCAGAGAGCTTCTTCACTTGGTTCACTGATCACGCTGACGCCGGTGCTGATGAGCTCGGGGAGGTGATCAAGGATGACATCTGGCCAAACCCACTGCAGTACTACTTGGTACGTTTCACTGTCAACAGACATATTTCTTTATGTGAGCATGCCCAGTCAGCAGTTGTCATCTTTGTGTGTTACTGATCAAATGTTTGTACCGATAGGTTCCTGACATGGATGATGAGGAGGGAGAAGGTGAGGATGATGAGGAGGACGAGGAGGGTCTGGAGGACATAGATGAGGAGGGTGATGAAGACGGAGAGGAGGATGAAGAGGACGATGGAGAAGATGGAGAGGTATAGCAAAGTAAAATAAGTGATGTTGCGGCAGCAGTTGTTAACACACTTTACTGACTGTCTGAAATCTTATTTCCAGGATGATGAAGGAGAAGACGACTAAGAAAACATCATCTACCCAGACCCTCAACTTTCTATTCCCTGTTTGGTTTTCCACTCATGTTCGGGAGCAAAGGTTTTGTTTTTATTTTATACTTTTTTTTTTTTTTTTAACCCGTTTGTGCTTCATTTTCCATTCTGAAGCCTCTTCACCTGTTGGTGCCATGTTATGTTCTCCTTTGACTCATCTAAGGCCAATGGCACTATGCCCTGACTTGTGAGTACATCCCCAGGGTCATCTAAAAAATAATAAAAGTATAAAAATAGAATCAGCTCGGCATCCTGAGTAGAATTTGAAAACTATTCACACAGAATTCCTCCTGTTTAAGGTTGTGTGGTAAATTGACTAAAGCCATGGTGTAGTGACCTAGCACTAGCAGACCTCAGTATAATTTTTTTCCCCCACAATTTGTTTTATTTTCAGTTGGGGCATTGATCCCTTGAGAACTTATTTTTCCCCAATGTGGTTAACGAGTACCAGCTCATTCCTTTGACTTGTAATGTCCAGGGGGAGGGGGGTGGGGTAACCTGGGGAGTGGCAGGAGTATGTTGGTTATTGGGGAGAGTGGTTATTTTGACACCATTTCTATGGGACTTTTTTTTTCATTGTATTGTTTTACAGATCCATGGAATTTGAAATGACATTTTTAATAAAGAACAAAATGGAAAAAAACAAGCTTGTAAATTTTGGCCCCCACTGCTTCACGGGTAAAGAAAAGCCCTTTATCTCACATAATTTACATTTAATCACTTTCCTTTTTCCGCTGGGGGGAAAAAGAAACTGTTTTAAATTTGAGGTGTACAACTTGCTTTGTTACAATAATAAAACTTACTGTGTATACATGTGTGGGAGTCTGAGTAAAACAGGTAAAAAAAAATGTATTCAAAAACAGGGAAACAGTAAAGGCACCACTGGGTTTATCAAATAGTAAATGTCCATCAACTCTTGAAGGATTTTGGAGTCATGAGCAGGCTTGAAGCAAAGTCTTCCCTTATCAATTGATGGGTGATTAAAGCCAAGAAGGTGTCCTCGGACTCCTCGAACTCGGCCCTGGTGATCGTGTCCGGCCATGTGCTGGGCTGGAAGGCCCAACCTGAAGCAAGAAGAGAAACAAATGATACCTCAGATCAGTTTAACTTGCTGATTGTAAACATGCAATCACAAATACTAATAATTTAATGCTATATTGTTTTTCATAGCATACATGGATATTCATTGTGGAAAAAGACAAACATTTAACATTACAGTTATTACCTATACAAACAAGGTTAACACATTAAATGCTTGGACTTTGTAAAACAGTATAAAACCTGCATAACATTGGATAACATACAAAACAGAAGTATTCACATTTGTAAAGGATGAAACTATAGCTGAAAAAGCTGACAAAAAAAATCTTATGAACTGCCCCTTTAGGTGTTTTTTTTTTTTTAACATATCTAGACAGTAAATTTGTAAGACAGATAATGAGTATTAAATCATTGAAAGGGCTCCCAGTAACAGCAGACTTGTCTAACACTTGAAGATTGCACCGTCACTTGCACCCACCTAAGTGAGTGTTACACCGAGGACAGGTGGCCACCGTCCACGAGAACCCCGGAAACCACGAGAAGTGTTTATCTGCCGGCCAATGCTGGGTAACGTCCGCAGTTCTGAAGGTGATCACCTCAAACCGGTGTCCGTGGGGGTTCTCAAAAAGCTGCACGGTAACCCTACGTCCTCCGAGGTGCGTGTCGTTGCGGTTGGAAAGCGCCAGTCGGCTGGGGACGTAGTGGGTGTCCGTCCCGGCCGCCAGCTCGTGTCCGCACGCCCTGCACAGTAGCAGGATGTCGGTGCTGGTCGCCCCATCCTCGGCCAAGGCAGCACACGACTCAGCCGGCCGATGTGCAGCAGCATGAACCAGCAGAACAAAACAAATGTACCGCAATCTTAACGTCGACGGGCGGCCTACAAGCGGCCGAAGGCCCCGTTTGTGTAGCATTTGCACATGGAGGGAAACAGGCAAACTAGCTAGCATAAACGGTTAGCTGCTTTGTTTTTAGCCGACGCAGTGAACACCGATAAGCGTAGTTTGGCCTTCAAATATTACATGGAAATACAATAGATTCACGGCTTTAGGTTGACTTGTTGAAGTAGGGCACGTTTAGGACATATGTTGGCCCACTGCTCCATTGTGATTAGTGGACTTTAAGCAGCGGGGAACAATGCTTTTCATGCTAGCTAATAGTCGGAAGTGCCATGCAAAGAAACAGGAAATGCAGTCATTTTGACCATTTCCTTCTCTGAACTGCGTACATGAAGACGTGATCGTTAAATTCTTGAGCCATGATAGAAATTCATAATGTTTCTTTTTTATAGTAACATTCAAAAATAGACACAAAAACTTGACGCCATTTGTGAGGAAAAGCCCCAGTAAATGCTTTTTAATGGTTGGTTTAAAAATGGTCCGTGTGCCTCTTTGGTAACCACGGGCGACGCTCAGTCAAACTCCCTTCCACCAATCACTGAGCGAGATCTTGCCAACTGGCCAATTGCAGGGCTCGTTCTTCAATCCAAACGACCGTCCGCTCAACGGACGGACCAGAGTTTTGTCGAGATTTTTACCCTGGGAAAAACATGTAACGTAGCACGTAAAATATTTATACGGCCGGACATTCTTCCGCCTTGAACGGATGCTGCGGGGAGTTTTAACGTCCAGGAAGAATGAAAACTCGGGATTCACCACCGCCGGTTCACGTCCACGTACCGGAGACCACACCTGTACATGTTCACATGAGAAGGAGTCCCAGCAGGGCCCCGCAGGTGATTACACTGCTTCATGAAATGCATAAACAATGTACTTATTCACAAATCACGTCCTGGACGCAGATATAACCACAATGATCCAGTGTTAAACTAGAAGTAAACTGGGAGACCGCCAAACTCCACCAAGTCCAACGCAAAAAACTGCTATTTTTGGAGTGTGGGATGGATCTGCCCCAAAATGTAATGAGTTCTTCCTTGGTCCATGCACCCCTTACTGGTTAGACGAAGATCGGCCATGTAGTTATTGCACAATCCTGTTAACAAACACTCAAACAAACACAACCGGAGCAATAAGCTATAACGTTACAGTATTAAAGACCAGTACCTGTATCAAGGTAAATATTGATTTGTCCGTTTCAAAGTTGACATTATAATTTGCATTAGGAGGATGATAAATTGAGTCTTATGTTTTACTGGTGGCATCCCTCCTTTCTCTGCAGAACCGGACAAAAGATGTGCAGTTGAAAGGAGAAGGAGGGAGGTCAAAGGGCCGGGCGCCGTGGATCCCCCCGGGAAGACTCTCGTGTAAGAGAGATGTGGGCTCATACACCAGTCAGGTATGTTTACAGTGTTCTTTCTCTCGCTGTCATTCCATACAGGCAAAACTATCAAGCATGACATTTACATATTTTAATAGATATTCTGACCTGGGATCTGCCCTGGTATGACAGGGTGCTCTTGTTTACTTTTCATGCTGAAAGTACAAATACAGACAAAACTGAAGTAGAATACTACAAATTATAAGCTCTGAAAAGAGCTTCAAACATGTGGTCAACCATATTTGTGTGTTCATTCCACATGAGTCCTGTGTGTGTGTGATCAGAAAAGCAGAGTTCAGCTCCAGTCAGATAGTGGGATCGGTTTCCAGCGTGACGCAGAGGAGCAGGAGGACGAGTTGGCAGCCGTATGTAAAAACTTCACCGCTCTACTCAAAGAGCAAGAAAGCAATCGTCGTTCAAAGAGGTAAGAGTCAGTCCAGCAGCTGGAAAATACCAAAGCTTTGAACTACTCTCACTGAGATCAGTCTTCTTCCTCTCACTTTCAGGAGAGATGCTGAACACAGAGAGGCGAATGTGCTGCTGAGGGCGCTCGTAGAAGCAGAGATTGACGGCGTGGCAGTTTCCAATCAACTGACAGCCCTGAAGGAAACAATTGACGGTCTTGAAAATGTAAACCTGGCACCCGTCGAGCACTTGACCATGATGGGATGTCTGAAGGGTGGTGGATAGTTGCAGCATGCATTGTTTTTGTTTCTGTTTTCAGGACAAGCGTCTATCAAAGCTGCACGGAGCTTCTGTTGGACGGCAGAAGGAGTTGCTTTCGGAGAAGATGCAGGTGTTTGACCACACCAACCACAACCTCCGAGAGCTCCTCAGAGAGTGGAGGGAATCTGAGGTACGAGACGTTCACGATACTAAGGGACAGCAACATGCTATGATGCTCTTCTGACTGCTGTTTCCATGCTTTGTTGTACCGACAGAGAGAATCACTGGTGTGGTCCGAACAGAAGGATGCATTGAAGAGGAGACTGGCCGACAGTGAAGCAGAGAACATTGTGAGTTCAGACTTAAAGTGGAGAGTTCTGCATCACTAAATTCAAACTACTACGAATACTTCCAGCACCTGCCTGCCAGGTGTAGGTGGATGAAGCATGTCAGCTTGCTAATGTTATCGTGGTTATATGGACATATCTGAGCTGATATCTGACCCAGTCGTAGTTACCTAGCGTGTTTGCTTCATCCATGTTTGAATCTGCCTTCTTTTTCTCTCACAGCGACTTCTGGGTGAACTCACCTACAGTGGGAAGGAGGCCTCAAAGCTTGAAGAGCTCTTAGACTTTGAAAAGGTTCAAATGGGGTCTTTGTTTATCTGTATTTTATCAGAGCAAGGTGGAAAAAGATGGACATCCTGTCATGTACAGTACAGAGGCCATGAAGTGTTTGTCATTGCAGCACAATGTGAAAACAACAGAGGAGATGTCACGAATTCTGGAGTCGACCCGCGACCAGTTGGAGTCTCAGCTGAGCCGAACAGAAGCTGAAAAAGGACGTCTGGCTGCTCAGATTCAGGTCCACCAACATAGAATACAACAGGACACACACACCTGAGCTGTTCACAGCTGGTCAACACACACTGATGTTGTGGAAGGATCTTTAATATTGGCGACTGGCGTCACAACACATATCAGCTAAGAGGGCCTTTAAAGGGTTCATTTACCCAAAATACAAACTACGAGTATCGAATATGACTCGGACAAAGCTACATTCTATGATTAACATTTTACTGAGCTGGATCATAAATGTGTTTTCTGTCTGTGTGGAGCAGAGGATGCAGAAGAGCTTCGAGCAGCAGCATGTGGAGCTCCAGGTTCTACAGGAGGAGCTGCAGACTCTGAGGCCGGCCGAGGAGTCAGCCAGGAAGCTCGGCACAAAACTGCAAGAGAAGGTTGGTAGATCGAGCGCAGAACTCCAGTGCAGATGTCCTTAAAGTCCACTGCAGTTTGTCCTTTATCCTGCATGCTAATGCATTTGCTCAGTGGTGACAGCTGCTTGTTAGATCACAGGCTTTATGCAAATGAGTTCAGACGCAGTTCAGCCGGCGTCCTGCTCCAGTGAAACACTGACCCAGCAACAGATCTGTAGTGGGGCTGTGTTGGTGGGGCCGGACGCTGCCAGTGCTTTGACTGTGGAACTCTTTCTTGCACGCCTCTTTGCTTGTAGTATCATTGTTTGAAAAAATCAAAACAAAAATATAAATTCATTTCTTGAAAGGCTAAAACACTGTTTACTTTGAAAGGAATCCCAGTTGGCTCAGGCTCTGTCCACCTCCAGTGACTGGTGCCTCCGCCTCTCCAAAGAGGCATCTGCTAAACAACAGCTGGAAGAAGACATTTCTGCTCTCAAGTTGTGAGTGAAGTCAGACACACTTTTAGTCCAGCGTGATAACCAGGAGCACAACAATAGCAAAGTTCAGATTCTCATGTCAGTTCTGAATTCTAAGTAAGAAGAATAGAAAGGAACATTTTATTCTGATATCAAATTAACAACTGAGATATTTTTGGGGACGTAACAACAAGTCTACCTTGTAGTCAGGTGAGCGAGTTGAGCTCTCAGCTTCACTCATCAGAGGAGAGACTGCGATCTGAGAGGGAAGAGCTCCGGGATCAGCTGCATCATCTCAGTGCTGAGAACGCCTCCATGAAGCTGGACAACCAAAGACTCAAGGTAGATTCATAGAAACACACCGGCAACTCCACAACGATTTCATAAACCTGTGAGCTCATTTGTCCTTTCACGGTGAGATCGAACATCAAGTGTCAAGTAAAGTACATAAAGTTGATATTTATCAGTGTTGGACAAAAACAAACTGAAGACTAAGAGGTGACGGTTGTCGTACGGTTCCTGGCAGCTTTCAGGTCAACCAACCAACGAGTCCTTGACAGGGATGTTTGTATCAATAATACGATTAGGATATAGTTGTTTCATGCATAAGAACCGTGCTAGAATTATTGTAGCCTTCCATCCCATGTAGGGTCAGGTGACATCATCTGAGGAGAAGCTCAGAGGTCTGCAGGCTGAAGCCCGTCAGCTGAGATCAGCAGTCAAACAGCATGAAGGCCTGGTGGACAAGTACAAGAAGAAGGTACAGTCCAACTGAAATGTGCCAGCGAATGAGAATCATCATTAGTATTGGCTGGAAATCTCTGGGCATTTATGTAAGCCACGCGATGACGTCATGTTTGTTTTTGTGAAGTAACATTTGAGTTTGGAAGAGCTTGAGAGTAGAGGCTCCCTGAGTATGTGTTGTAGTGACTCGGGACGTCTCTGTGCAGATCCAGCAGGCTCGTCTGAAATCGGACGAGTACTGCCTGAAGCTGGAGATGACGCAGACGGAGGTGCGGGAGGTGAACGAGAGCCTGGACAGGGAGAAGGAGCACTGGAAGAGGGAGCTGCTGGGCCGACACCGAGAACTTGAGACGCTGCCTGACAAACTGAGGAGGACGGAGCAGCTGCTCCGAGATACCCAGCTGGAAGCCGAAGCCCATGAGAGGCGGAACATGGAGCACAACTCCGCCCTCGCTGAAGTCAGACACAAGTTAAGATGATTTTTTAGATTTCCACCATCAGGATGGACCGAGGAGGAGGATTTCAATCATGGCTCACACTGAATAGCTTGTTGATTGTGTTCATGTGTAGGTGGAGCAGCAGGGCGCTCAGCTGGAGACGCTTCAACGCAGGAACCTCCTGCTGCAGGAGGAGAACAATGTTCTGAAGGAGAAAAACCACAACACAGAGAGGTAAGAAGAGTGAATAGAACACGACATCTGACAATGGAAACAATTAGAAATACTGCAAACTGCTGTCTTCAGCCACGAACCACATTCTCTTGAGTCATCACAGAAGTTCATAGAAATTGTTGATATTCTCACATGTGCAGGAAGTTGGAGAATATGAAGGTAGAAAACCAAGAGGTGTCTCGTGCTCTCGCCTCAAAGGAAACGAGCATCCGCAGCATCGAGCAGCAGCTGGAGGAGAAGGCCCGCGAGTGCAGCGTGGTGTCCAGACAACTGCAACAATCTCGAGACGACGCACAGCGGCAGGTCTGCAGTGTTTCAGCCGTCTGTCAGAGGGTCACAATCACACAGAACATCCATCGTCCCAATCTCAGCGTCACAGAGCAGCTGTGGAGACATGTAGAATTGTGTTTTGTTTGTTTTCAGTTATTAGAAGACTCGGTTAGAATGGGAAGTTTACGTACTGTGTTATTATTCTGGATTAAAGGTTCATTCACACATTCAGTGTTTCATAAGACAACTCCCTGGTCTGTACATACTGACCATGAGGAGACTCAGTCCTGATGTTCCAGTATGAACAGGACCCATGATTACAACAAGCAAATACTTTCTATGGACACCTGAATATATTTTAAACACACACGTGAAAATATGTTGACCTTCGCCCTGCAGGTGGACGATAGAATGCAGAGAGCTTTGGCCAAAGAGAGAGTGTCCGAATCTAAAGCCTTGGACCTGCAGAGTCAGCTGAGCCGAGCCAGAACAGAGCGGAGTCAGCTACAGCGAAGCAAGGAGGAGGTACGTCGCTGTGACTAGCCAGTGATATTAAGACGGAGTGCGACCCTCCACAGGATGAAGTTAATAAGGAACCTATGTTATCTGTTGGTTTTCAGGTTTCATTTAGCAAAACAAACACTTTGGGCTCTTGAACTGTGCACACCAACAAAACCTCCTTTAATCTGTGTTGTGTCTTTGTGTTGCTGCTGCAGATGGAGCGTCGTTTCCAGAGTCAGCTGAAGAACATGAAGGACAAATTGGAGCAGTCAGACTCAACAAACCGCAAACTGCAGAACTACGTTGAGTTTCTCAAAACGTCATACGGAAATGTGTTCGGAGACTCGCTGCTTACAAGCTAAATACAGACATTCACTTTGATCAGGCTTCTGATTTTAAACTAACTATCAAATGACTAAAGTTTGTTTTAACATGATATTTTTACATCTTTTTCAATTTTTTTGACTGAAATTTATTTATATTCGTTTGAATAAAATATTTTCTTCACAATTAACTCTAATGGCAATATTTCTTTTATGTCTGAGTTGAGCGAAGTTTCCTTTCACATTGTGCAGATGCTCTTACTTTTGTTTTATGACAGCATCAATAACAACACCTGTAGCGAGTATAACGGTTTTTAAATGACATTTACCTATAGGTTACTCAAAAAAAAGGGATTTACAACAATTTGTTTTTATATTGTCAAACGGAATTAAAATACCACCATGAAAGTTAGTAGGAAGTCTCAATTTAAGTTTTTACATGAGGTCAATTCTCAGGACTGAATACCAATAATTTCTCACGGATTTAGTGCAACTCAGACCAAACCCCATTGACTTATTTTCTATTTCAAGATATTCATGAACTTGGGAAAATTCTAAAGAAATAAACTAGGGTATCTTACAAATGAATAGATTGTGTTCTTCCATTCGGCATACAGCAGATGCACCATAGTCTTTTATTTTCATTCAAGTTCTCAACATTTAGAATTTGTTGTCGTCGAAAAGGTACCGTGGACAAGGTGAATTATTAATATTA
>CAAKHC010014061.1:0-14167 GCA_901007825.1 Macroramphosus scolopax | reverse complement strand
AGGTGATTTATATATGTATCGGTTATATAAAGCGTTGAAGTTGAGTATTGTCTATAGATGATTCTGCTGCAGTCTTACACAATGACAGACTGTGTTGTGGACGATTGGAGGAGAAATGCATCAAGCTGCTCTGTTTAGTCATGCTGCATATGCACCATGTGTTCATCCAGGGTCCCGGGAGTCCGTCAGTATTCTGATGCGAGGCACCCACCCAAAACTGAGTGGAGATCTGGCTCACCCGAGCCGAGGTGCAGATGTCACCATCCGAGTGGTAGCCTCGGATTGTCAGTGACATCGGCATTGACGTTCTGAATGTCAGGGACGTGGGGGACCTTTCACGTAGCGCGGGTCCTCTTTGGCCTCCGCGAAGAGCCTGACCAAACGGCCCTCTTGCATTTTGGCGCAAACAATCACTGTGTATTTGTGGAAGGGGAAGTTGCGAGCCAAACCCAGGGTGGGTCTTGATGCTTCATTATCTATACGCCTTCAAAATACATTACATACATAAATTGATTTGAATGGCTACTGTTAGCTTCATTAGCCTTTTAGCTACTCAGTCTGTTGATGTTCGTCATATTAGTCCTGATCTCGTCGGCTCTCACCCGACTGGTCTCTGACACGGGAAGTGGAAAACGTACCTGCTGTGTGGAGGCCAGGGAAGAGCCAACAGTTAAATTCTTCTATATAAGATTATTTCACTGTTAGTGAGATCCTGCTGCTCAGCAGACACGGGTGAAGTCGCCGTCTCCGACATAGACAGGGATTCATTCCCCGACACTCCCCGACCCTCGGTCTATATGTAACAGTGTTTATTTTGTTTATTATACATTTCCTTTTTTTAATTATAATTACACAAAGATGTTTTTATTTTATTTATTATGCACCAAATATATGTACGGGATCATCTCCTTCTCTTTATTATTTTTTTTCTTCTTCTTCTTCTTCGTATTTTTCTTCTTCTTCTTCTTCTTCCGTAAGTCTATTATACTTCCTGTCCCCTTCACCTCATCCCTTTCTCTGTTTCCTGTGGATGAGGTATGTCGTCTTTTTATCCTCTCTCTTTGTTATCTATTTATCTCATTTTTATGTTGTCATCCATTTATTTTATAACTTTAATTTTGTATATTAAGTCTTGTCTTACACTTTCCTTTATGTATTGTGGTTATATTTTGTCTATTTTCGTGTATTTTATTTCAGTCACGTGTTACGTATTCGTTATGTTTATTTAGCGTTTTCTTCTTTATTCTTTATAGGAGGAGGAAGATGATCATTGTACATGTGTTACAGGTGTGTAATTGTTTTTAATTGTATAGTGATTTTATTGTTCGTATATTTCTGTTCTAGCGGGGTAACTAGTTTACAATTTGTGCCGGGTCCCGCTAGCATAAATGCTAGCGGTATACCAATGGGAGGCTAGGTTATCCCTGTTTAGTTAATTAGTTGTTTATTTTACGTTGCCCTTTTCTCTGTTTCCTGTGGATGAGGAGGAGGAAGATGATCATTGTACATGTGTTACAGAAATAAAGGACGATCAGGATTCAGCTGTGTGGGTCACAATCTATCAATTAAAGCACAACACAACGCAGAGCATAAACCCACCGGTTACATATAATCAGGACGGAGAAACTTGTAATAGAATAATTTCCTTCCATTTTCTCTCCTTTTTCTTTTCGTTCCTTTTCTTCTCTTGTCAGACTGTAAAATTACCTGTCAAGTTGCAGCGGGCTGTTGCCTAAGTGCACTCGGACACGCTTGTATAAACGTATATGGACTGTTTCCTCATCCTAATGGTACCATCGCCTGACGCGTGCGACCAAATTAAGATCAAATGAAGTTCATCAACATCCTCAGGTGCGTGAGAACAGACTTGGCCGTCAGCTCACGTTTCATGAATCCCCATCGAGGGATTTGTTGTTCCTCTTATTGCTTTGCACAGGAACAATTGTAAGAGGAAAAAAAATAAGAGAATATTCATGCATGAGACCCAATGTTGACATGCCTGGTTAGATGTATGATAACCACGGCGGAGCACCAACACACATACTGATGCAGACTGTGTTGGTTATCTCCTCAATCACAGTGATGGATTACCTGCACTGACGGCAGGCGGTGTGGCAGGTACGGCAACACAGATTCCTGTTAATCCTGGTGCATGCATGTAGAAACAGCCAACACTACATGTGCTGGCTTGACATGCCAGCGAAAAAAGAGGATAAAACTTGCAGTCACGCCGGAGCGATCCTGTAAAGAGAGCATTTGACATGCCGTTCACGTAAGACTCGTGAGTGACAAGACCTCTAGTTTGACTCTCCTACATCTCGGAGTGACTTGAGAAAATCCCTGCTTTCTCCGGGAAGCAAACAGGCGCAGATAGAAGTCTACCCGTTTGAATCGAAAGCCATTTTCATCAGCTGCTCTGCCTCCCAACTTGGCTGTGATTGATGAGGAATCATTTCAGTCACATTCAACTTTAAATTGAACGTCAATCTGACGCTTTTCTTTCCCCCGAACAAGCGACTGATTCTCGTCAGTTAACAGAGAGTTCAGTCCTTTGCTGCACATGAAGGTTTTTAGTAACCTGCTCTCTCTCGGATCCAGGGACTTTGTAAAAAGTACTTAAGTTGGGGTGAAGAGCTACACTTAATAGGAATTTGCATTTCACAGTGTGTTCTCATTCATGCCCAATTATCCTCTCCTAAAGCTTATAATGAAGTAGTCGAGGAGGAAAATGAGTTTCATCCTATTTTCAATATTGAAAATATATTGAACAATGTTTCTATGAGATTCAAAGGTATGATTTGTATGAAAGCTAACTAGGTAGCCCAGGACCGCCATTTCTCTTACTACCATGTTCTGTTACCTGAAAGAGCCATGGTTTTAATCCGATCTCTCTCCTGAGCTCTTCACCCGGTGATAGTATACATACCTCTACTCATGGAGTTATCTAACTATCCAAGAGGCTCTTCACCCTGATACAGTGAAAATGGAACAATACAGGAGCAACATTGTGCTTCCAACAATAGCAGCATCTTGCCAGTTTCATGCTAAGGAAGTAAACTCTTCCTTCTTTCTTACAATAGGGGCGAACACCTCAACTTCCTGGTATGTTGACAAATTGTCTTTCAGTTTTACTAGCCAAGCCAATAGAAGTGGAATGTAGAATCTCGTAACTGTGAAGACAAATTGGAACTGAACACTAAAATAAACTCAGATTCCATGTTAGAATCCAGCAGGGAAGACGTCCGCTTTGAGGTGAGCAGTTGGTCATTACCATACCCACGCATTTGACATTCCCACAGTCCCATGTCCATGTGTCTGTCCATCAGTCTTACTTAGTACCTTGACTATTTATGCTCTGCTCTGAGAGAAAGAGAGAAAAGAAAGGCATGAGCCTTGATCTCGCAGAGATTGGTTCACTCTAATTGCCATGTATGGGTGCCTGAGTGAGCGTGCCGGCCCCCTTTATCCACACAAGGCCCCTCATTAAGAGCTGGTTGGACAGCAGGCCCTGTGCCGGGGTGAACGCGCCAGCCTGGCATCCACATGCAGGTGCAGAGCCGCCGGCTTTAATTGACAATAGAAGAAGAAAAGGCTTCGTGCTGTGCATGACATACCCGCCTTCTCTCTGTCTCCCTCGCTCCCTCTTTCTCTCCAGCTACCCCTTTCTGATCTACCTCAAGCGGGTTATGGGTCCATCTGACAAACCATGAGCTCGGCTTCTCTGCTCGGGCATGCAGCTCCGTCCTCCTTTCTCATTATAATCCTAATGAAACATTCCAGTGGAATACAAGTTCTCTATCTCGCCGTGCGTCCTCAGGAAATGTAATCTGTGACTCCTCGATAGGACCTGCGAAGCTGTAGCAGCCATCGGTGTGAAAGCATTAGGATGTTTCCTTACACAACATGTTTTCTTTCATTTAAATGCACACAGAGTCTCACTATGTGCTTTTGAAATCAACAAACTAGATATTTCCCATCGCACTTGCTCATTCTTTCTATTGATTATTCAAAGGCGGCTGGTGTGAATGAGACCTTTACCTGCAGATCCGCGGATACTCAGAATAACTCATCCGACTCTGCGTTAAGTCGTTAAACACTCTTTTATCAGCCTTTCTGCACGGACATATTATGGAATGTTTAACCAAACGCTTCAACCTGTACTTGTACCCTTGTACAACATAACACAACAAATTACCTGGACCCCTGCTACCCCTGCTAACAGCTCATGTATCGTTATATTCCCTTGAAGACTCCAGAGTAACTCCAGAGCAGCTCTACTCCATGTGTAGAGGTGCAGGTCAGGTGAAGAGCTTCCGTCTCCGTCCCATTACATGAACTCGCTGTCGCCTGATGAGGATCAGCGGTATCAAGAGACCGGACCCTGCAGGGCAACCCCATTAGCACCCTTACAAATGACGCCTTCTTTAATGGTTTCTTCTATATTAGCAGTGCCGAGCTGCAAAACACATTCACACACGTTCAGTCCACTTATGGCGAATGCATCAGGAGCAGAAGGTGGCTGACGAAAAGAATCCAAGTCAACTACATTTATTCAGTGTCTCTGTTTAAACTGCTTGATAAACAACAACCACGTTAAAGGAAATGAAGAATACTCTAAAATGTGTTGGAGCCGACTGATTCGGGGCTCAGACGGCGTCAGACCTGCCGACTCTGGAGAGTTATTGGAACCCAACTGACCCCTCAGGAGAAAACTGGCATTAGAAGATACAGAAACAATTTGGTGAAATATGGAGCTTTGATGTTTCCGTTGAATCAATACCTTTTAAAAGTATTATCCTCACGCTAAACCTTTTTTTTTTCTCTTCTGGTCTCAGAGGCAGGCGAAGCTCGATCAGCGTCAGCCTGGAAATTCGTCTGAGTCATTTGGCCTGTGGCGTAATGAAAGAGGGGGAACGTTGGGCACGACACGTCTAATTATTTAAGTGTACTTTGTCACTTCTTGACATAGAGAAAAGGAAACCATTTAGATCCCAGCAGCTGCGGATTTATTTATTTATTTTTTTAGCTAGTTCACTTTACCTTCATCTCCTCATTCATGTCAATTATTCATGAATTTTGAAGAAATCATTTCAGGGAAGCAGCTTTTCAATTAAGGACGGAGTGCTGAGCTTTTTTTTTTTTGTGTCTGGTATTGACAGGAAGGAACAGGCGTCTACCAAATGTATTTCTACCATACAAACATTTATTACAGTCTGAGTGTGCTTGTACGAGCATCATGAACAAGAGCAGAGAGGAAGATGAGAGTCGAAAGAGGAGAAAGGAAAGCACACGTACCATGTGATGCCACATCGTTTATGTTTTCTCAACGTACTGATGAAAGGTTGTTCAGAAGTACTTCTCCGGCAGCAGACTGGTATTTCCATCATTCTTCCCAACTACATCTGTGGAGCAAACAAAAACTCATCATTAGTACTTCATGTGGTTCAAGTTTTTCCAGATTTTGCTTCTCATCTGTATTCTCTTTAAAAGGTGGACCGGGTCATCCTGGAGAAAGATTGTTGACATTTGTACCTGACAGCCAAACAAACGCCGTTTTTTTTTTTCCAGGAGGTTGTGTGGAACCGCGGCGAGGCGTCGAGGATTGTCGGGGAAAAATGATTGAACTTCTGTTTCCTGTCAGCTGTGATGCCTTCAAACTACCTCCGAAATAGGTCCGTTTTGAAAGCTGCCGCCAATGTGACCCATAAATCAATGTGACAGTTCTCGAAGCAACCGGAAAACTGGGGAGGAAAGTAAATTCATATGAAGATATATATATATAGAGAGAGAAAAACATTGTACTGTACCTTTACCCTCTTTTTGGAAGCCCTATTTAATTTATTTATTTTCTCATGAACTAATTCCAAATATTTCATCCAAACAAACCACCAACACGTATCAGCTGAACATCTTACAAACCCAAAGAAAACACTTACTTTTTTCTCGCTTCGTATCACAGAACTATCTTAAAACTTTCCCCAATAGTAGCCTTAAAGTCTTTTTCTTTTGATTGAAGGCCACCAAACTCTGGGTTATAACTCCGTCTTCATCTGATGTAAAATATTTCCTTTCCATAGACGTCTTTGTGTGTGTGTGTGCGTGTGCACTTTCATCACTTTTATTTGATACCGTGAGCTTTCACAAGCCTGATTCCACTCATGCCTAGAGGTCTTTTTACCACCATCTTGTTGGAAATGCGTTAATGACTCTTAACCTGTTTTTTCCTCGCTTGATTCAAGATGCTCTTTCAAAACTAACTTGTCATTCAAAGAATGTTTGAGTAGATAAATGCTCCTGCCGGTCTCGTGAATGAACGCCGGTGCGGGTCGGCTCTTACACTTCAGGTCAGAAAAAAACTTTCTCACATTTGCCAAACATCACCAATGTCAAACGTTGTATGCAGGCGATGATGAATAAATGAATAGGGAGAGTGAGAGGGGAGGTGGACGCCTCGTAGCTACACCAGCAGAAGGCTCCATCCTTGTTTCCAATTGTACCTTTCAAATCCAAGACCGTCCTTCAAAGCCAGAATTTTCTTCTACAACCACTTTGTACCTCACGGTGAACAAGTGTAGCGCGAAGGACTACGATCTCTCTACGGGGCTCTTCACCCGGCAGCAGAAAACGGGACGATACAGCAGTTTCCTTCTATTATGTGACCAGAGGAAACGATCTCTTTCTTTCAGTACCATAAAAGGCTGTGCAGGCTTTTCATGCCAATCAACACTCACATCACAGAAGATTTAACTGCAATTTGTTTGGTTCTCCAAAGTGGAATGAGAAACAAAAATCCTCCTTGTCAATCATTTGTAATTTCCTCCAAATTGCGCGATCGTCTCCGCTGGTTGATATTTCCCTCAAAACCTCAGGAGCTGCGGGTTTGTTTAGTCTCTTTACGTTTCACCATTTATCCTGATTTGTTCATGTGGTGAGAGATGATGTCGAACATAAATTGCATTCCGAGTAATTTGTCCACTCACTGGTTATTTTCGTCGTCACACTCCCCATTTATTTTTTTCCCCGCTGACATCTTATTACAAACCGCCGTCGTTTTTTTTTTAAACCCCTGCGGCTATGTCGGATTGTCTGTGAATTATTCTATTAAATCGGGACACACTTTTAAAGGATAAACAAAATATAATTACCATGTTACACCATGTAATACAGTCGCATTTTTTGTATTGGAGATGAAATGATGTGGAAGCCAAGAAGGCCACAACGAGGCAATCACAGCGACTCCGAGACTGCAAGCAGTGTTTTCCTCGTCATTTTTCTTTTTGCATTAACATGGAACACACGGTATTGAAATATCAATGTACTGTGGCAAACCCCTTTACCTTCGCCCCAAGGCTGCAATCAGGACCATATTGTATGAAATCAGACTCGCACAGGACAGCGGAGGAGAAGAGTTCCGAGCTGCATTCAGAGCTTGTTGAATGAGCATCTCTGAAGCTGAGAAACTCAAACTACACTCAGGTACTGGCAAAGAGAAAGTACCGGAAAAGTAAGAAGGTATGAAGAAGAAGATTGACTGTAACACAAAGGAGTAGGAAGTCAGTCATCTCCTTTAAATCCCTTCTTAAGACGTCTTTTCCCCTGATTTGACTTGAACTGGATTTTTTTAATTCAAATCTACCGTATTAGTATAATTTAACATAATAATATAATATATAATATACAATTACGACTTCTCTTTTTTTGCTCTTCCTGCCTTTCTGAAGGACTTCGTAACGTGCTTCACAATACACTAATTATTATTATATAGCCTTGCAGATGAAGAGGTTTAGAAACGATTAGGAGAACAAAGCATGAAAGAGAGGAGGGTTATTTAGTCGTTAAATATCATCATAAGGGGACCATTGAGAGCGTTCTCTATTTCCAAGGACGCCGGTGTATATACATTAAAATACATACAACTATATAAGGTTTGAATGCAACATTAAAAAATACAATTAAAACAATGATGCAATATTAACATTGGATAGAATCATTACTTCTTCTACTTTAAAGCATGCATGTCGTAGACGGTGCAGGATGATGCTGCAGAGCTGCAGGGCGGAGCATATTAGGGTCTGAGGGTATGTTTATGTGTGCAGTTGCATTTGCATATGCATGTGTGTGTTTATCCCCAAGAGCTGCAGGATTAATACTCTTGGTACTTGTGCTTAATTGCTGCTTGCATGTGTTTGCGTTTGAAAGGGTTGATTGGATGTTCCGAGCAAACCAACAAGTCTAAAGTGACAAGCCGAGGTTGTAGTCACGTCTCTATCAGCGGCCGCGGCTTCACTCACGTCTCTGAAACAAGACACAAACACAGAGCGCTTCAATAACTTTAAAAAAAAACAAACACTCATGAGCTAAAATCCCAGATTACGTTTTTTTTGCACCGTGAAGTTCATTTCTTCGCCGAAATGGGATCAAGTGGCACCAAAGGCGTGATTGCTGAGTTGGCCTCATTACTAAGAATGTGCAGAAAGAATTCTTGGGCATCTAAAGCCAAGGAGAAACCGCTGCAGGCAGATCAGAGGAAAACTTGCTCACACACACACACACACACACATTTGCATCCATTCCAATCTGCAGCGCGCGGCTGATGGAGTGTTTGTCTGCCGGTATTGATCTGAAATATTCCCCGACAGCTCTTCCAGTGGTCACAGTCACGATGTCTCCCACAATGCCCGAGCGCGGTAAAAACTAACAGCAATTGATTCTCGTCCTCCTATCAGTGAGACATTTCATTTACTGGAACAAAGCCACTTGAGCTTTTGTTGTTGTATTTGCCCGGCGCGGCGAGAAGAATAAATCAGTCTGGGTGATAACTATGATTGTGATGAAAAGCAGAGGCAGGGAGAGGAGCGGCTTGCAGGGTCCGCTGCAGCATACGGCTCCCGTTTAATGATTCTTCCTTGACTATGCTAAAAAAAAATTGTATAAAAAAAAAAAAAATTGCCATCTGCTCCGTGTGATTTAATTAGATACAAGTGAGGCTTCAGGAATGTTGCTGCAGCTCAGTTATAAGTCCGACCTCGGCTCGGCCCGACTTATTCAGCGTAGTGAACTAAGAGCAGCAGAACAAATGAACAAAATGTCTAATAAGTTGCTCGAAATGTTTTCAGCTTCTTTGTCCTCCAGACTGTTAACAACCTCCGTTACTCTCTGGTGTTTCCCGCAGGTCTCGGACATGCTGGTGTAACTCCGGAGCTTAAGAAGGAAGAGTCGTCTTGATTTACGGGGAAATAGATAGAGAAGAGGTCGTTGTTGACATGCTAACTGAGAGCAAACCCTCAGACCGTCAAGCAAAGGTTCACTGTACCCTGAATAACTCATCTCATGGTCATTATAGTTCTACTGTCTGGATCTGTACCACATGAATTAAAGATACGCTGCGGACGTATCAATCTGCAGAGACTACGAAGTGGAAATAGAAAGAGAATATAAAGGAAGAACCATCTTTAATGTGAACATGTTTGAGGTTTAGACTCTGGACAGCAGGTTAATGTCGGGACAACGTCATGGACGGGCGACTTCTGTGGCTTCTCCATAGTATTGATTGGATGCAGCCACACAGGCGGTGAAGGGAAACGTGGGGGAAGAGGAGAATGATCTTCTTGCCCCCGATGACGTCATGTTTCCGCTACAAACATATTGTCCAATGCCACCAAGATAAAAGCCAATTCGTCATGCTGGTTTCCCTGAAGGACGTTCTTCCCTCCTGCTCCCTGTCGCTTTAACATGTACAGAACATGACGCTGGTACGACCACAGACTACAGAGAGCTTGACCCAGAGGATGACATCATAACTGTCCATTTAAACCCTGTGAAAGTGCATTAAAGTGGCCAAGAGCTCGCTGACAGACTAAAGGTCAATAGCGGGACATGGATGAGATCCAATGCGCCTCCCACTCCTTTTGGCCATGGCGGTCACAGACGGAGACAAACTGTGGTGCCAGCGCTGTCCGTCAGCACCCACCAGCGATCGGTTGATCAATGGGAACGACTCCTACTCGCTCCATAAAAACTCCATAGAGCTGCCGGTGGTTGCCAAGTCTGTAGAAGTCAAATGAACAAATACTAAATATTAGTAAGAGACTGCATCCCAGAATGCAAAGCGCACCTGGTTACAGGAGCCGTCAAGCTCAGACTAGCAGATCTCCCGGTGGTTCGGTCGGCCTCGTCTGTCGTCCGCACCCGAGTTTGATTACTGGTTTCGCCTCGAGTCTCTTCCTCCTTTAACAAACTACCACCTCCGAGGTCGACACCTGTCGCTCAAACATACAACCCCGCGAATTAGCATCCTCCAACTGCATGAAGGGAAACGAGGCTTGATGGATTCGTACAGGCCTCAGCTGTGGATCACTGCCAGCCAGCGGACCATCGCAGCCACTCCTGGGAGGGGAAAGTAGAACAGACAGCGTGTGAGGGAGATGAAGGTAGAGGAAGGACGAGGTGGGGAGAGTGAGGAATGAGATAATAGCACGGAAAGGGAATGAAAGAGAGATGGAGATGGATGTAGGAGAAGCAGCAGCTGCACAGACGAGGTGGAGGAGGCTCCTGCCAAGTGCTTGTCAGTGTTTCAAGGGTCCAAATTCAGCGTTTAAAAGACCCGAATATTCAGTGTGAACACTGGCTGAACTCGGAGGGACGCAGTTCATTATTCCGTCCTTCGAAAGCTGGAAACGTCGTCATCTTCCTGCTGTGTGTGAGGAAGATGACGTCACTGCTGATGATTAGTGGACGTGACAAGCAGACCCAACGTCTCTGCTTCGAGAGCCTCAAGAATGAGGTTGTTTTTGTCAATGAGCGTCTGCAGCTCGGTGAATGTGACGTCTATACAATCCCTCTCTCATGTGTGAGACACATTCTGTACATTACACAACGTATGATAAAGGAAATGTCCCATGTCAACAGCAGATAAAAGCATTCGGTTCTCACTGTTTGCAGAAGTCTGTCCAAATGCTTCTCTGCAGCCCCGGAGAACTTTGTAGCGTTGGAAGTATCGAGGCAGGCTGTTTTCTGGTTCAAGGACACATTCCTTTACTTTCTACGTCTGTAAGGAAACAGTTCAGAATGTTTCTGTACTGTTGGAGGGAAGTGATTTCAGCATACTCCGAATGATGTCGTGGGTTTTTTTTTTTTTTTTTCAATCACAGTGAGACTCCGAAGAAAAACGACCTTAAACGTCATAAAAGCATCACAGGTGGCCGTCAAGTCGAGAATCAGACCATCAGACCAGCTAACTACAAGAAGAACGAATGGCTTCAACTCAATTAATTACAGCAATAAAACCCAAATTTTACATGAATGCATGAGCCTTTTTTTTTCTTCTTTTTTACAAATAGTACCTTTAAATTGAACACATTGTCCTGATTATACTTAATGTACTTTTCCAGTGTAGGACTCACTCTTGCATGGACAGTGTCCACTGATCCTCCATAATCATGGAGGGCAGAGCTGATGAGGAAGATGAGGGCAGGAGCATGTTTACCATGTTTAATGCTAATAAGGAACTGATGGTCTCTCTCTCTCTCTCTCTCTCTCTCTCTCTCTCTCTCTCTCTCTCTCTCTCTCTCTCTCTCTCTCTCTCTCTCTCTCTCTCTCTCCTACAATGGCGGGGACGTCAATAACCATTTAAAAGATTCAAGAGGTTTCATTTGTGAGTTAGTGATGGATCTATGAAACCTCCTTCAGTTATCTGCTGAGCCAAAGCTACAGAAGAAGAAGCTCCGCAGCGTCTAACTGCTCCATATTCTCTCTTTTCTTTGGCCCCAGGTGCATCTCAGCTTTTTGTTTTTGGGGGCTTTACATAAGTGCAACAAAATGCCTTTAATTAACGGCACATTACGCATAATTATCTTCATCATTTGCATTTTCTGTTTCCAGCCCTCAGTAAGGACACAAAACGCAATGGTGTGTCATATCCAGCAGTCCCGTCATTAATTACAGCCTCCGAGCTCATCCACCTTTCTCTGCCGTCTCGTGTTTCGCATGCGAGGTTTGCAAACCCGGAGCGTTGGTAGCTCGGCTGGTACGAGCACGGCTCGGAGAACAGGAAGTGATTTGAACATCTTATTAAACCCTCTGTAATAACACGTCTGTATGTCAGGTGAACAACGGTTCCCAAATATTGGTGATGTTTGTGTTACATAATCGTTTTATTTGTTGTCCCCAAACCTGAAGAGATATTAAAGGCAGGTGAAATGAAGTGAATCAAGTTGTATTCACTTGATTTAAAGCCTTAGTAAGCCTCAGTTCTCACGACCCTCCTCCTCCTCTCTCACAGTGGCTGGTTGTTAGCACCGTGGCCTCACAGCAAGAAGATCAAGGCTACAGAATCCATTCGTCCCTGGTCTGTTCTGTGTGCAGCCTGCATGTTCTCTCCTTTTGTTACCTCCTCTCGCCTCTCCAGACCTTCTCACCGTCACCACCTTCACTCTCGACCTCCTGACAGATCATCTCTTTGATCTCCTTCCTCTCCCTCTCCTCCTTGAACCACCACCCAACCAATACCTGACCTACAAACCTCTGTCAGACGTCAGTCTCGGTGCGGTTTAGTTAGCGAACTGGATTACGTGAGTGTAACATTTGGTTTCTCAGGGTGTCGTATGTTTCCCAGCTGCCTCCTCTCCTCTCCGCCAGGTAGTTGCGTTGACCTTTCCATGTCTGTGCATACAATTAAACGCTCTGAATGCGTCGGCCTCCTCTCTGACTCCTCTTCGGTCTTGACAAAGTCACGACCCGTCTGACGCTCGTCTTGACTGGACGAAGGTAATTGGACCTTTTTCCTTGCAGTGATTCATCCTCTTCTTCCTTTGCTTCACTGTCGTGCATTTGTTGCACATCTTTACCGGTTCTTTCTGTCATTCTACACATGCCGTAATAATCTTTGTAAAACTGTATTTACAAAAATATGACGCAAACCTGGACCCTCGTGCGGCTCCGCCTGCTAACCCCGTCTTCAGGAGATCCAAACACTGAGCACCAGCCTCTCTGAACCAGACACGAGGAAGACAATGAGGTTGTTGCTTCGGGTCTACGCAGGTGGACCTGAAGGCATGCAGGAATCCGAGACCTTGACATTCCTACTTACCGCTCTGAGCATCTCATAATGATGTGAAGAGCCTCACATTGGAGTTAAGCCTGCTGTGACTCATTCGGAGTCAAAAGGGCTCCTTGAACATCGGTATCAGGACCCCGAGGGTCGTGACGAAGAGCCGCTATCTGATGAGACACAGCTGACAGGGTCGTGATGAGCGGTGGAAGGAGGGCCGACCAGATCCGGAGCCATCGGATGATGTTTCTCTGGTGATGTCTCGTCACAATAACTCTTATTATAAAACCCAATAACCAAGAAAACAGCCTCTCATTGTATCTTTGGTCGTCTTATTTCATCTTCAAGAAGATTTTCACTCGTTGTCAGATTGAAATAATTTGTCTGAAAAGAAAGTCTGACTGAAACGCCTGAGTGAGTCTGGTATGAAACGTAATTTGACAAGAAACTCTCTGTACTTTCTACGTTTATAAGTTTTTTTTTGCGGCGGAGGATTTGTCTCGTTCTCTCAGCAGCCTCCTCCTCCTCCTCCTCTTCCTCACCATCCATCCTTCCTTTATCTGCTTTGGTATTCCTCAACCTGCTGCACAGCTTGAGGGCTCTGTGATGTGCAGTCAGACAGTACCTTCACCTGTCTATTAGTCGCTTAGGATTAGACTTTAACACAGCTGGAGGAATCGGGCAGGAACGGGCGGAGCAGCCGGTGCTCCTCTTCATTTATTCATCCACCACCGTCTATTTTATGAATCAAAACAACAGCCAGACCCGGAGCACCAGCACAAAGTTTATTAAAGCCAGGGAAAAGCTTTGCCCCCGAGGCAAGGAGCAAACATGAGGGTTTAATAATGAATGGCAGCGAGGAACATGGCAGTCAATTCATTCTTTTGAGCCGCGTGCGGTGAAATATTTCTCCGAGCCGGAATAGTTGCATGAGACGCAGATACGAGGGGTTTCAAAGAAAGAAACTTTTTACAACTGTCGGAATCGCTCGCCTCCGTCTCCTGTCATCCGCCCGTGTAATCCCCAGCTGTCTGGGAGTATGAACACTGTTTCCTAAGAGGACGTGTCGCCGTCTGCCAATTATTCCAGTCATTTGTGCTCGTCACTTGCTGGATCCCC
>CAAKHC010014060.1:17500-19237 GCA_901007825.1 Macroramphosus scolopax | reverse complement strand
TGGAGGTGGGTCAGAGGTCGGGGCTGCAGAGGGAGAATCTGTGCAATGATGTCGTATTAAATGATGTGAACGTTCACGATGTCTGCAGTAGTTTTAACGGTCTTTACTGTTGACGGAGCCACAGTCACATTCCTGCTGGGAGCAGCAGAACGGAGCTCGTATCGATCGATCCACTCAGGATCAGTGTCAGATCTGTGACAGTCACAAGACGTATCATAACGGATGAGAAGGTCGTCCATCCTGTAAACAGGTCCTTGGTGCACCTGCCTGACCTACCTCCTACCTCCTGTCTCCTGTCTCCTACCTCCTGTCTCCTACCTCCTGTCTCCTGTCTCCTACCTCCTGTCTCCTGTCTCCTGTCTCCTGTCTCCTACCTCCTGCCTCCTACCTCCTACCTCCTGCCTCCTGCCTCCTACCTCCTGCCTCCTACCTCCTACCTCCTGCCTCCTACCTCCTGCCTCCTACCTCCTACCTCCTACCTCCTGCCTCCTACCTCCTACCTCCTGCCTCCTACCTCCTGCCTCCTACCTCCTACCTCCGCCTCCTACCTCCTGCCTCCTACCTCCTACCTCCTACCTCCTGCCTCCTACCTCCTACCTCCTACCTCCTACCTCCTACCTCCTGCCTCCTACCTCCTACCTCCTACCTCCTGCCTCCTACCTCCTGCCTCCTACCTCCTACCTCCTACCTCCTGCCTCCTACCTCCTACCTCCTGCCTCCTGCCTCCTACCTCCTACCTCCTACCTCCCAGGGCTTGCTGACGCTCAAACAAACCCATTTCCCCTCCCAGTAGCTGGTTGCTCATCAGCCGGGTTGGTTGTTAAGGATCCTTTGCATTGGTCATTGTGTCCTTCGTCACCTTGTTAGTAGAAGTTCTGTTTGACCATCATCACTGATCACAGAGCAGTTGACTGTGGTCGGAGCAGGCATGGCATAAAGCAAAAGTACGAGCACCCACTAAATAAAATAAAACTATCAGCGTGACTAAATACAGGCTGGTTTCTCTTCGTTCAGAGCCCCTAATGGAGTCCTGATTCTGCTCTATAAGAGAAAATTCAAATTACAGAATTGACTGAACATCCTGCTCTGAATCACCACTTCACCCCCGACCGTCCTGCTCACTGCACTCACCTGCCACGTTATTGGATAATAACAGAGATTAAACAAAGACAGAATTATACAGTATAATACAACATCCTCCCTACATGATGACTAAGATAGTCTGTTTTTATTGAGAGAGTCCTCAGCTCAGTCCGTCCTCACCCTAACATGTAGTAATACCCGTTGTGGGTCCAGTTTGTCCCTGACAGTGAGTCCCTGCAGGGTCCCTGTGCAAACGTTGATTTTCCCTTGCAGGGAATGTGATCCTGAGCAGCTGAACTGGGCGCCAGTTGTTCCATGTTTTCCTTCTCTTTGGTTCTCTGGCCGGTTGCCAACAGCTACAACAACTGCAGCTCTTCACTTGACAGTGTTTACAGGAAGAAGACGCGTACGTCCAGTTGGGAGAATCACCTCGTTATGGAGCCCAAATAGCCCTTTTTTTTTATTTGGCGGCGTCAATCTGATGAAGCACAAGGAGGAGATATTTACATTTGTGCGTGAAGGTTCGAACTTCACGTCTGATGAGTTTAAACCTTTAACTTCTCTGTAACACTTGTGTTACAGGTCTGTCAGATTAATGGACAGTCGACAGCAGCTTAAAGAGGAACATTGTCAGCTTGGGTTTAAGTCAATACT
>CAAKHC010014060.1:0-15000 GCA_901007825.1 Macroramphosus scolopax | reverse complement strand
CACAGCTGTCAGACATCATCCACGCAGGATGATGATGATTACACCGAAGAAGAGTCCAATCATGCAATGAAGCTTAATAAAACTTAAATACTTAAATACCCATCAGAATCATGTAGTTGTGTATAACTTCATCCTCCAGTCTTTTCTGTATTGAATTCATCCCCCTCAACATGTGTCTGTAAACAACATCAGTCCAGCAGCAGCTCAACGACCGGCGTCGGTGTGTCGCCGGCGGGTCACTGGTCCGGTCATCAACACGTGAGGAGCCGAGCGGCGTGGACGCACATTCACTCGCCCACCGTGACAAGTGTGACACAAGGTCTCACCTCTTTAACGCTGCACTAAAGACTCAAGATTAAACAGATCTGCCAACTGTTGTACATTGACTCTTCATTACTTAAACTACAGCGGTGTGTCCTCTGCACCCGTCCCCCCCCGGTGAAACACCCACCCACCCACCCACCCAGGCCCTCTCATGGAGTGTCACGTTGCACTGGTTGGTTTTTGTAACACAAAACCCCAGAAGAACTCAAGCTCCGACCTCAATCCACCCTTTGTGTTCGCAGCACCAAGGAAGAGTGTATATATGTGTCCGTCTTTTCAACAGAGGAAGTGGACACCGTCGGCACACAAAGACGAGTGGCAAAGATCATTCAGAGAGAGAGAGAGAGAGAGAGAGAGAGAGAGAGAGAGAGAGAGAGAGAGAGAGAGAGAGATTAAATGGAATCTTGTGAGTCGAGTTGAATAGAGCACCAACTGTGCAGCACATGCTTTAAATGCATTTATATTTAAGTTCGTATATCCGTGTCAGTGGAGATGGATTTCACACTCTTTGGCAACAATTTGATTGTGTGCACGTTGGAAAATTTAAGATTCCATGTTTGATCCGACTTTGTTGTGAACAAACGTCCGTTTCACGTTACCTGTCTAGAACAGAAAACTTCTTCCTTTTTTTTTTTCCATTTGGTAAGTTAAACCAAAATCTTCCACGAGCTCCGATTTCCAACAACAGAGGCTGGAACAGGAAGCAGTGCTGATGTGAGAGGTCGTCCGTGTGCTCGGTGGATGCAGCTGCTGTGCAGCAGGACTCATGTCCACGTTAAAAAACAGTGTTTATTACATGTGGGATCACTGGTGATGTCAGGACACGGTGGCAGCAGTAATAGATCCATGTTGGAATGGAAATGGTGCATTCTTCATACAGCAGGTTTCCACCTTAAGTGGACTCAAAGCGCTTTAATACATCGCCTCATTCACCGAGTCCCAAACTGTTGGCTCATGTTTCTGCCGTTTCTGAATCCTGTTTACGTGTTTGGAACGCTCAGTTACAGAAACTCTGACATGACACAAGATATAAAACACCAGAGAGACTCTGACCCCGCTGACGTAGGTGAGGATTCTCTCCTGAGGTCAAGGACACATTTCATTAATTCTTCCTCATTCTTTCTTCCCACCTGCAGCTCTGAAGAGATCGTTTGACATCGAAGATGTGGACGACATACCATCCTTCTCCTCACCTTCCCCTGTCTCCTCTCCTGTTTCCCCCTCTTCCTCCCATTTCTTCCTCAACCACAACAAAGCCCACGAGGGGCGAGGAGGAGGCGGCCAGTCTCCTTCATCTGTCTTCAACAATAACAACAGCCTGGGCTCTGCAGCGTACCACTCCCGTATCAGCCTGAGTTCGAACCCCAGCCCGGTGCTGAAGCCCCGCACGGTGGTCAGCAGCCTGTCCTTCAATCGAGGGACCGTCCACAACAACAGCTCCTCTGTGACCAGAGCTGCATCCTTCCAGAGCAGGTTGAATCCCAATGGCTTCTCCATGTTGTCTGGACCAGGCAGTGACAACGACAGCCTTCATAGCTCCACGTCCAGCCTTGAGTTCTCCGGAGGGGGTGGGGGCTCCCTCCAGTTTACAAAGCTAGCATCGTATCCCAGCCCTCCGCTTCAGGAGTACCACCGAGCCCAGCCGCAGCTCCCACAGCAGCACCAACAACGAGCTGCCAACCTGGGAAGCAACCAGAACCTGAAGAAGTTCTCCTCCCATGGGAGCGTGTTCCACTCCGAGTTGGACCAGGGGCCAGGGATAATGCTGGGGGCCCCAGAGCCTCATGGGATTAATCACGGCTCCATGCCCAGTCTAGACGTTCAAATCCGTGATGGAGGAGTTGGAATGATGGGTTTGCAAAGAGTTGGAGGTGGGGGCAGGACTTCTCCTGGGTTGAGGTATGCCAACGCCAATACTACCTGGAACGGTCGCCTTCAAAATGCCAGTTCCTTTGGGGAGGAAGACTGCTGTGGGTCCAACAATCATCAGCAGCAAGGGCCCCAGGTCCTCCAGGCCCCCCAGCTCAAGGCCAAAGAGACTCCTCGTCTCAACAAGTTTCCCTTGAACCTTGACAACTTGGTGAGTAGCTCAACCAGCTCGCCGTCTAAGGCCCACACAGGATTCATGAACCCGAATCCTCCCAAGCCCCCTCCGAGGAGCACAGGAAGCCTTCAGCACCACACCAACTCCCCGTCCACCTCAGCAAGCCCTTCAGCCTCTCTCAGCAGCCTGGACAGTTCTTCTGACACCCCCCCACTCCCCCATCACCATCCCTGTCTGCCTTCATCCCCACATTCTCCCACTCCGTCTCAGGGGTCTATCCCTGTCCCAGAGGTGAGCTACTCCCCATTGCCCCTCTCTCCAGCCCAGACCCCCCAGCTGCAGATCCTCTCTGGGCCACAGGTTGTCCAGGTGGTCCCCAGCCCATCCAGCTCTTCCAGGCCCAGAGCCATTGGGTCTCCAGAGGACGTTCCCCGTGATAGCGTGGGCTCAATCTTACAGAGGATTGCCTCCTTCACCCGGCCCGCCGTCCCTGACGCCCCCCCAGCAGCTGTCATCCAGCCGTCTGCAGTCCAAAGCAACGGCCTGTCAGCTGACCCTGACTGTCCTGCTGGGAGCAGACACGGTCCCACGTGGAGGCAGGGGAGGAAGAAGAAAGAAGGTAGGACAAGACGCTGCTTTTTAAATCAGCCAGCCAACCTGGTTACTGTTGGAAATATAATCTCTCACATTAGTTGGATTGACAAATCATCATTAAACCTCGTAATTTGTAAATCTACTCTTTCATTATCGGGGAAAAACTATTTGTTAATTTACCCACAAGCCCCCTGGATGTGACGTGCAGCGTAGACGTTGTAGAGGCCGACGATAACGGCTGTGATGATTAACTAATCATAGCGATGGTAGTTGGACCAGCAAGCATCCGTCAGTCTGCACCTGCAGCATGAAGAGGAGGGAATACATGGAACACTTGTTATCAAAGTGTGTTTGTGTTTGTGTGTGTGAGAGACAGAGAGAGAGAGAGAGAGAGAGAGAGAGAGAGAGAGAGAGAGAGAGAGAGAGAGAGAGTACGGACATGCAACTTCCGTCTGTTTTCATGTCAGCTTAGGGAGACAAGTCAAGGTTAACAGATGAGCCGAGTTGCCTCACCCATTGTAATGGTTTCCTGCTGTATTGGAAACTTACAAGGGTTACACACACACACACACACACACACACACACACACACACACACACACACAACTCCGATAGTGTGAAAGGAACAGCGATGAAGCTGAGCTGGAGATGACGAGAGCGAGCAGACCCGACGACATCGCAGACGTAGCATGTGGCATCAGCTGGCTGTTTGAGAGGCAGCAAAACTTTATTTAACTCCCAAGCAGCTACAAAACATACGAACCATCCCGGTCCCGTCTTCTCATTATTTTATATCTGAAGTCCGGACTGATCATGAAGGTTCCTGTGAGATCACATGATCCTGGAATAGTTTAGGATTAATGCCAAGTGTGTGTTTGATCCGAGATCTGCCTGAGCTGCTGGTATGTTTGTTCTTATGATTAAAATATATAAAGAAACGTTCTAAACGTCATCATGTCTGTGATGTTCCAGGTTCTTGGAGTCCTGTGTTGTGCACTCGGATTTTGCTGACGTCCGCAGGTGTTTGTCCTTTTCGTTGGACCTTTTTATTTATCTATTGAGGAACACATTTACTTTGTGACCTTTGAAGCGTCTATGACATTTTTAAACTGGCGCTTTAAAGCTCTTCTAGCCGCCGGCTCCCAGCTGGCTGGAGACTGCTGCTTCCTCTGATAACAAACTGGACCTTTCTGTCCAAAGTGCAAACACTTGCAGGAATCTCGCCACAATTAAGGAGCTTTACTGAATGATAATTCTGTTACTTTTCAACATGGGCCCTCTTCCTCCATGTCGGGGGGGGACAAACGACTGCAACTGGTGCAGTGCTGAGTGAGAACAATACAACCGATCTGTAACCTCTGACAGGCTCCAATTGCTATTATCAGTTCCTTTGTTTCGTTCACTTCGTCCCTCTCTGTTATCGGTTAATTGCTCTCCCTCCATCACTGCTCCGATCACAATCGTCCGTCTGGATGAGTCATTGTCACCACTTCACACGGGTCAGTAGATCTCAGGTGGAAAATACTGGAATCACCCTTTAAGCAACAAACCCAAGACGTTGGGAAACAATTCGGCCAATAAGTTCTATGTAGATTTCAGCTCTAATGATCTTATATTACACACAGCTGCAACAACCTGATCTTCACCTGACCCATGCAGACAGTCTACAACTCATGTACTGCTCCTCTTGATGTCCTCTGCTGAGGTGCCTTGATGTTTGCACCAGTCTTGTGCTGGCCCGGTGGTTCAGTGAACAGCAGGTGAAGGTTCGGGAGCACCTGTGGGGAGTTTCCCTTCACTTTCCCCACAATCTCATCAGCGGATTAGTCAAATTCCTCTGAGGTGAGAGAGAGATGAAGTCGGGTCCAAACTGTAGTTGAGCTTCGCTCTGGAAGGACGGTGAGCGTGTGCAGTCCTGCTGTCGTCCTGCTGCTCCCGCAGGAGAAGATGCAGCAAAAGGAAACTAGCAGGGCAGTCAGAGAGCACCGAACAGGCCAAGAGCTCTTTTATTCTATGCAACGACTCAATTATTATAATATTATAATGAATAAAAACGCAGAGAGTCTTGCAAAGAATGTGAAAAGACTTCCTGGATCTTCCTCTCTGGTTCTCCAGTGGCCCACGTTTCACCCCTCAACCCACTTTAAAGAAGTTTAAAGAACAATAAACAAATGCAAAGTAAAGTTATTAGCTACATTTTGATGAAGTGATTTCTGGTTTTCAAACAGATTCTTCACTCCAAACTCAACACAGTGATACATAAAGTACAGTTTGGGTTCAGGAGTGTCTTATCTTATCGATGGTTGTAGATGTAATGATTGGAAGTGTTCCTACGTGTATGTGAAGGAGTTTGAAAGCGGGTCAGTCTCGTACACGTCTTGAAGTCGCTCAGCCGTCGTCGGCACGATCGACTCTGGGTTTTCTTTTCGACTGAGTGCTCGTGTGTTCGTGTTGCGGACGCGCTTTGGTTCGGAGTGTTGTTTTGATGAGTCACGTCCCGCCTGAAGATATTCGCCCGTTAAACGACCGCAGCTCACTCAATTAATCTGCAGCACGAGGAGACAAACTGCAAACCCACGCTGAGGGCGACTTTTACACAGCAGCGTTTCATCAGGGCCGAGCTGGTGCTGAACAACAGGCTCGCAGTGTAAAGATGTTTTGCTCCGGCCAGTTCTTCACTCAGATGGTTTGTTTCCCTGTAAAAACAAGAGAACAACAAAGGGGCCCCGGGGCCTTTTCCTCTGCTCTCTTCCTTTGCTCTGACAGCAGCAGGCAGAGGAAAGGACAACTCACACTTTAAAGGAAAGCAAACAAAGAACACAAGAAGAGAAAGAAAAAAACCATCTGAGGCCGTCGGTGTAGTTATAGAAACTGTGGGAATTGAACCCAGAATCAACCTGCGTGTTGTCCTGTGAATACAGATCAGGATTGTTCTCCCTGTCAGCATCACCACGGTCTTTATTCCCTCTTCATATCTCTCCCAGCGTCTCGCTGGGAAAGCGTTCTTATCTCTCCTTCCATTTCCCTCATCTCTGTGCTTCAGTAGTCTTACATTCCTCTCGATCTGCCGCCCTCAGCCTCTCCGTCGCATCGCCGCGTCAACCAGGCATTTATCTTATAGGCAAGACGGTCCGACGCCCGGCAGGATGCACGTGTGCTGTCCAAACACCACAGACAATAACTTCATGCAGTCGTCTCCCTCTGCTCTTTCATTTCCTGACCATCTCTCTGTTTGGCTTTCATGCTCGAGCTCGTCCGGACTCCCACCTTTCTCTCTGATTGAAGCTTTAATGACGGCGATTTAGGGAATAAATTCCACCCCAGCAGATGCCTCAGCCGCTCCCCTCTCTTTGTATCCGACGCTTCTAGATTCATCATGGACAAAGGGAGGGAACAGAGAGGTGAAATTGGGGCACAAACATGTCTGAATAAATTGAAACACACCTTTAAATGTGTTAACAGAGGCGTTGGTCCGAAGCCCCGCCCCTTCTTTACAGAGCAGGAAGATCCGGGACATATTCCAGCAATGACATCATATCCAATGTCCTTTTATGTCCATAAATCTGCTTTATAATTGTTGCTGAGCATCAAAATCATTGTTGTGATTGAAGATTCGTGAAGTGATAATGAGAATTAAAGCAGTTAGACTCCATGGATGTGATTTATCTTCACTGAGCTTCAGTCAGTGAGGACGGGAGGTGGAAGGAACCTCTCAGGGTCTGGAGGCTGCTGGTGGTGGAGGAGCTCCAGTAGATGGATGATCCTGATGAACAGCTGCTGATATGGTGGGTTGGTGGGTTGTGCAGGACTACATGAAATATGTATACAGTATCCAGAGACTGAACGGCTGGAGGAACACAGGTAGAGAGAACATAGATGTGGTGAGTGGGTAGAAGATAGTAGACTGGTGGTGGTGGTGGTGGTGGTGGTGGTGGTGGTGGTGGTGGTGTTGGTGGTGTCAGACTGACTAATAAACTGCTTTTGTATTTGGATGAGGTCCGTTCAGCTTTGGCTCGTCTCCATCATCCTTCCTAACCCCTGAACACTCCCGATCAGTTTTCTTTTTTACCTGTCCTGTGATGGGATCTCCCCAGCCATCACCTCCAGGTATACGTCTCCCAGTGCTCCCATGGCGGGAAACAGAAGGACGGCCAGTTGTGAGTGATAGCAACGTCCAGTTCTGTGTGCTCATCTTTAAGTTCAAGAGAGCAGAGACACACGAGGAGGTGAAGGAAGCAGCCAATCAGTGTTTTCCCTCGGAGAACCTCCTCTCTGGTGTTTGTTGTGTTTTGGTTCGCCCTTCCCACCAGCTCAGATTAGAACACCGTTTCCTGTCCAGTTGCTTGGTGCTGGGCCATGAAATGCTCTTCCTGTGACAGATAACATTGGCTCGCCTTCCGTCTTATCATATACGAGCACACACAAAAACAGCAGCGATGGTGATGAAGATACCGACGAAGGGCGCATGTGTAGGCCGACAGGACGGGACCTCCAGTGGTGAGCTGGGATCCCAGACAAGCCTTGACAGGGATGAAGGTCAGTGAGGATGACCTCACTTTGTTCTTAAACGAGCTCTCACAGTAACTCTTTTTAAGGGGGCTTCGATTTTAAAAACAGGGAGAGACGAAGAGATGATGATGAACGACTGACGGAGGCTTCTAGATCAAAGCTGGACTATAGCCGGGGCGGACGAGATGAGAGGCGCTGACGGGTAAAGTGAGGAATCAACGAGGGCACGGTAAATCAGAGCAGAGGATGACGACCACAACTTCTCTGTTTCACAACATTAAAGAATCCTTTCTGGGCCAAGACTCATCCCTGGGAAGGATGTTTGTGTAATCTCTAATCAGTCGGACGGGCGGGCGAGCAAACATCATTATTCTAAACCTTCATCGTCATCATGATGATAACATTGACAGGCAATAACTGAAGGTGAAACGGATTTATAGTGACTCCGTACAACACACGGTGTGAGCTGTGGGCATGAAAGAAGTATAAACACCGCCGATATCTGTCTTCAAAGTAAGGACGGTGTGTGATAGGAGATCGCAAAAGATTAGTAAAAGATATAATCAACAAGAGGGGGGCGGATTGCTGAGCAGTGCAGGATAGTCAGCGATCACAACAGAGGAAATCCTCCTCCCTCGTGTTCCTCTCTGGTCAAACTGTTGAGAAATCTCTTTCCTAACACGTATTTGCAGCGTTGCCTTGTTGCATGTCAGGCAGCGGCCTGGAGGCGGGTCGGTGCACCTCGCAGTCGTACCCCCGAAGGGGTCGGAAAGCACAGGCCTCGTCACGGACGCATCTCACTCAGCCACCGCAGCCATGTGTGAAAGACGAGGGTGTTTCTGCGTGGAGGCTTGTACAGACCGGCCGCTGCATGTGTGTGAGGTGAGGAAGCAGCAGTCGCCTGCAGCTGGGCTCGCCGAGAATTTGTTTCCCATCTGCTCAGCTGTCTTAGCTGAGCTGCCCTTTGGCTTGTCCTATTGAGAGAAAGGCTGAGTGCTTACCGGAGGAAGAGCCGAGGCCAAGTGGAGGTCAGGGAAACACTGAGGGAGGGTCATGAAGTAGACAAACACGCCCAACACGTCTACAGTGGATGCAAGTTATAAAGAGTTTTAGTAAGCATGTTGTATAGTTAGCATGCAGCAGGTCGAGGAGGGGCTGAGAGACTGTTGGCTGCGTCCATGCCTGTCAAACACCCACCGTGTCTGAATCAATCAGGGTACACCGGTCCCAGTCAGTCGACCCCTCCCCAAGCCTGCTGTGCCGCCTGTGATCAGTCCAGTTGGCAGCAGAGATGCTCCAGAGTCTCAGTCGTCAACCCCTCACAGCCGGACCGGAGAGCAGCTGGTCGGTTTGTCTGCATCAGTTCGGTTCCTGCGTTCAAACCAGCCGATATGAGCTGATCTAAATGGGGCGAACACTCGGAGGTTCAGGCCCCCCCTAAACACTTCTAACAGAGAAGAATACAACGTATGTATAGATATGATGTGGTACATAAACACCTTGAAGGCTCTGCTCTTCATCCCCTGTCTGACCTTTGTCAGGCCCACCCCGCCCTAACCTACATAACTGGCATTATTCCTAACAATTACCCCTCCTCCAATGAGACTCACACAATGCCATTCCCATGATGTGCGTCGGCAGGTCCTGGTAATGTGGTCTCTGGCCCCGGGGGGGGGCCGGCATTCTCTCCTAATCCCTTTTAATGTAAGACAGACAGAGGGATAAAGAGGAAGGTAGAAGAGGGAGCAGCCGAGAAAGAACAAGAGAGGAAGTGAAGGGTTAGTGAAAGGATGAAAGACATGATGAGAAAGTTATTAAATTCCTTCCCCTCGTCCCACAAGCGGAGCGACGTCCCGGGAGAAGCTGGCAGGAACACTTGACTCTGTCGGAACCGTCTCCAAACCTTCATCGCCTCCACCTGATGATTTATAATCCTCCCTGGCGGGTTGTTTCACTGCCAGCCTGTTAATAGGTGTCAGCGAGCGGCCGCAGCCTGTCCGGCCCTGATTGATGCTTTCAGAAGGTCGTTACTTGGAGCTTAAATCTTCTTTGAGGCTGTTCGTGTTCAGAGCAGCTCAACAAGCCGCGCGAGAGGAAAACGGCTCATCGCAGCGGACGCAAACAGCGGCCGAGATAGTGAAGATAAACTATAACATCAGTCATCTGCACAGCTGCTGATTTACTGATCGGGTCCCATTGAACGATCAGAAATCTGCCTGCAAGCAAGACTGAATGTTTTAGAGAAATAAAGTCACATTGATTCATGAATGATAGTTGGGTTTTATGCAGATGACATATCGATGTTCCTATAATTGAAGTTAATTTATAAAGCGGCATCTTAAAATGAAGAAGATCCGTGTCCAGATGTGCGTTTCAGGCCAGTCTGAGCTGCAACAGAAACACCTGCGAGTCTTTATATCCGTGATCAGTCAGCTAACCATCGTAATCAAGGCTCAGAGACACACAGATGTTGTTTTCTTTCTGCTGGATGGAGGTGGGAGGACTCGGGGAACCGCTGTCACCCAATCAGGACAGTAACGTAGGCGTCTTCGCCCTCCAGACATCAACACTGAAAACAGTTTTTGATCTTCTCAAAAGGACCAAATCTGTCTTTGGGTGAAAGGTCAACGCACATATTAAAGGCCACATCCTCCAAATATCCAGGAACAGCTTCAGACTAAAGACTGACTGTGTTTTAATCCAGATGCAGGTGCTCACTTTAATGTGACGGTGACATCCGACGCTGAGCTCCGTCTGTGATCCCAGTTATTAAACAGTTGGAGGTTATCCGGCCGTCGAGCTGTTTATCTACCGTGTGTTGATGTTGATGTCAGGTTGTGTTGTGGGCTCGGGGCCACACAGTACTGTACTTAACTTCACATCAACAGGAAACTGTAAAGCTTGTAAAGTACCACTCTGAGCGGAGCTTTAGAGCCTGACTCATATTTAATAGATCCTCTGCTTGTGGAGGTGTGTGTGTTCATATTGCTTTATGTGTGTGTGTGTGTGTGTGTGTGTGTGTGTGTGTGTGTCTAATGGGGGCTGGGACACTTGTTTGTGACTCTCTGCCTTAATAACAGTTCTGTCCGAACCCAAGAGCCATAAACCTGCTCCGACATCTTCGGTAAACTCTTCAGATTGGAACCGCTGGCAGCAGCTGGAACCGGCCTCCCTGCAGACTGCACACATCAAAGCTGGTTTATTTGTGTTTATAACGATGAAGTCCCACTTCAGACCGTGGCAGCTTGATGTCAACACTCTGAGATTAAAGAGACCTGATGATGTCATGTCAGAAAATAAAATAAATATGTTTACCAGGCAGAAACTAGAAGGAACCACTGCGTTGAGGAAGAGGAGGGATCCAGTGTTTCTGGAGCTCACGTCATATTATCCACCTGAAGGACAGAGTCTCTGTGTGCATGGGGGTGTGTGTGTCCTCCCTGTCATCCAGTACAGTCCACACTGATGGGTGTATTGCCCTGGAACTGTTGACTTCAATGAGTCCTTGTATTTGTACATTATATTACGGTTTCATGTCCCCGACTGGCCGGCGGTACGACCCCCTTTAACCGTAAAGGTCAGACTACAGGGTCAATCTACTGATTAGCGGCGGCTTGTTGGACCACGGGACTGACGGGATGAGACGTGAGACCAATGGAGCTGCGACCGTCCGGCTGACTTGACTGATTTGGACGCTTATTTTACGAGGAGGAAAGTCACCAGTGAAGAAGCTGATTGATGCAGGAGTGACGTGGCCGGAGGTTCGTCACTCAGCTGTTTCTGAGTGCCCCGTGCAGCTCTCCGGGCGCTGTGGTCGGCCATCACGGGCAGCACAGATCCCAAACTCTGGACGACGAGCGCGCGTGTGTCCATCATCGACAGTCGAACCGTAAATCCGACGGGTGTGATCGTTGCGTTGAACAGACGCAGACGCACAAGTTTGCGTTCGCTGAGACGATAAAGGATGTGAAGGAAAACACAGAGAGGAAATACAGAGAGAGATGAATGCAGAGGAAATCACCCATGTTCCTCTCCGCCTGTCAACAGGTCATAAATGAGGAAATACCCGAGATAAGACAGAAAGGTGCAGCTGCGTGTGTGTGTGTGTGTGTGTGTGTGTGGAATCCTGGGTGTGTGTGTTTGCGTGCTGCGCATGCTTCCCCTCGCCACCTTCATCAACTCCATGACCCTCGCAACGACTCTCGCAATGCTTCAAGCAGTTCACCCCCGTCCAGGAATGAGCTCTCCTTCTTATTCCTGCTCAGTCCTTTGTTTTTATTACCAGAGCATGTCATGATGATTGATGTTGCACCGAAGGCAGGATCACCTACACGGAAGGAACCCAGAGAGTTAACCAATCGTCAGAGGAAGCACCGGCGCAGCACCGCCATCCTCAAACTGTTTGACCAGACAATTATTATGTATCAGACTGATCACGTATTAGTCCAGAAGAGAGAAGGTGCAGAGAAGAAGTGGACGTGTGCAGAATAATAAACACTGAACATGCTGTTTTCTTTTAAAGACTCACGGCAGATGTGGTCAGTCAATCCCTGACTGACTGTTTATTATTTCTCAGCAGATGTGATCGATCATAAGACACTTCAGAGTTTCTCTCAAACGTTACTGTAAGTAGGAGTAAGTACGTCCTGATTGACGGTGTAATTCAGAGGTGGAGGAGCTGGAACACTCCGCCTGTATTTGAGGCCTTGTAGTTTATAGTTTCTATCCTCTGAACCTTCAAACTAGAAGCTTCATCCTGCCTCCACACTGACCTCAGTACACTACGCAGGAAAACATCTTACCTTATCATTATTCCTCCTGCTGTCATTGGAGCTCTGATATGTTGCTGAAATCCCCAGAACATCTCACACAAGTACATCAGGCCTTGTGATCATTCTGTTGACCCTGTGACCTTTCATCAGGGGTCAAACTGTCTCCTGTAATTATGAAGTATTACAGTGTCCCGCATGGCGCTGGGATCCTGGAGGACAGATCTCAGGGTTCCTCACAGTCCTGATCCAAGTCCTTTAGTACTGGACACTGTTTGTACATTTTATTTACAACATTATTTAACTTACAAATGAAATCTTTTAACGAGCTACTAGACGTGATCTGCTGGGGAGAAGACGTGTTCCTGTGAAGAGATTCTGTCATGCAGCTGTGGAACAGACGTCTCCTCTCACAGCTCGGGTTTGGACTCATCAGCTGCAAAGACTCCTGAACGCAACGTCAAACGGTTTGGACTTGTTATTCGTTTGCCCGAAGACTAATCAGCGACACCAGCAGGTCATGCGAGGAAAATGTATTGTCAATGATTTCATATCGTTTCTATCTGGTGTTGAGGAGAATATGAACTCTGCTGGAAACAGATCAGTTAAATGATTAAGTTAATATCATCACCAGGAAGAGACAGAGAGAGACAGAGCGTCCTCGTCGCTGTCTGTCTTCAGTCTTTCCACTACCGCTGAAACAGATCCCACAGAGTACACGCTGAACACATCAGGGTTCAATTGCTTTTTCAAAGCCAAGGAAACAATGGGTCATCCCCCACATGTGTTTCCTGAATCAGACCACCACACACGTTGTTTTCCCTTTTCATTGCCCAATCAGATTTCATCCTTTAACTCTCCAGGCTGACGTATCAGAATCTGCCCCAGTGTGTTTACGTGGCTCCAGAACCTTTACAGCAGTCGACAGGCCAAGGTAGTGTGGACATTCAGTTGGGTGAGAGGCGGCTGCACCCTGGACTTCATCCTCATTCACTCTAAGAACATTTAGAATGAGTGGACTGATGTTTTTGGTTGATGTCCAGAGACTTTCAGCCTCACACATCTCCTCATCATGTGTGTCTGTCCCTGTGTTGGAACAGAGGGAGATTGTGCTGGTGCACTTGTTCACCACCTGGGGGCAGCACTGAGGCCCTGTGGAATATACAATCATCCCTGAGAGCTGTAGCAGGAGGCTGCATCATGTTGCACAGGCAAGAAAGAAGAAGAAGGTGCAGCAACATCATCAGACTCTAAAAAAAAGACTGTTGAGACTTGTGTAGCATCGGAATCCCGTCTTTCCCCTGAGACTCTTCATCTGTTCTCCTAAATATAAACTGCACATGACACAGCCTATAAAATGGGAAGATGCTGACTTGTGTTATACCTCGTTTCACTCACTCTGGAACATAGGTTAAATGCATAACCAATTCCCTCCAGGACGCTGTGCTGGATGAACAGTGTCTCTGTCCAGGCCTGAAGTTAACATGTGTCTTGTGATCCAATCACAGAGAGGCAGCTCTAAACACATTAGTCCACACCTGGAATCAGAACATGTCTCTGAAAGAACAGACTGGTTCTTTCCTTTCCAAGCAAAACAAATGACCTCAAAGGTTTGACCCAGTTCTTCTACGTCTCTGTGGGCGACCTGAACTTCTCAGGAGTCGTTGAAGTAATAATATGTACTGTGTACTTTCACTAATACAGAGGACGTCAATTAATTACTTCCTTCAATGGGTCTCATGTCACCTGTGTGCCACACTAACAGTCCCGCAGCCCAGATGTGGTCCAAACGACTGGATCTCAATATGTAATATACCTGATATGTGATTAGAACGAGAGGAAAGGATCAGTAACCAACTACCTCACATCCTAAATTCACCTTCACCTGGACTTAGACATTTCACATCCATCAATATGATGTGAAAGACTTCTGGCAGACGCTTCACTAGTTTAAAGAACTGAGAGCTCCTGTCTTCAGTATATAAATCTAGAGAAACGTATGTAAGATCAGAACCGACTGTAGATCAAAGGTCATTAGTTTTACATCCTAATCTGGCCACTTAACAGAATCAGGAGCACGTTAGAAGACAGAGTTCAAATATGGAACTAATCTGGGGAAATTATCCTGATGATGGACAGAGGGGAGAGAGAGAGGGAGAGAGAGAGGGAGAGAGAGAGAGAGAGAGAGAGAGAGAGAGAGAGAGAGAGAGAGAGAGGGAGCCCTGCAGCTGCAGCAAGTCCTTTTGTGTTTGCATGTTGACACTCGCTAGGAGGCACACACTCCAAATTCCTCTGCTAGCATGTCTGTGAGTAACAGCAAACCTGTGTGTGTGTGTGTGTGTGTGTGTGTGTGTGTGTGTGTGTGTGTGTGTGTGTGTGTGTGTGTGTGTGTGTGTGTACGTGTGCATGCGTGTGTGTACCTTGATATTGTGATGTTGCAATTATGGACTTTTTTTACAAATGATGTTGTATGATGAATTATTCATGTCATCTGTGTAACGAGCAACAATGACTCAAACTCTCCCCAGAAGATTCCATCAACACATCTAATCTGAATGAAAAGGCATCACCTAGTGGTGCAGCGCAGTATTACACCAAAACATGACTGAACACAAATGGAAAAGTAGAGGTACGACATGTACAGCAGGTCAGTGTGAATCATTGAATTAGGTGTGTGTGTGTGTGTGTGTGAGAGAGAGAGAGAGAGAGAGAGAGAGAGAGAGGAGAGAGAGAGAGAGAGAGAGAGAGAGAGAGAGAGAG
>CAAKHC010014059.1:20686-48368 GCA_901007825.1 Macroramphosus scolopax | reverse complement strand
CCCTCCATCTTTCCCTCACCAAAGCCGAAGAGCTCCAACACCAAACCAGAGTACCTGTCAATCATCCTGGACACAGGAGAGCAGCCAATAGAAGAGCAGTGTGAGCGGCTTCAATACGACCCCAACCAATGGGAGTTCCCCCGAGAGCGGCTCAAAATAGGTAAAACTTCTTTAGCATGTGAGACAAAATGCTGAAAAGGATGATTATAGCGTGATGTCGTTTGCTGTGACCTGAAGTATTTTTGGGGGATTGTACTGCGACCTACAGGAGCGAGGGGTATTCAGGATCACATGACAGATACGAGGACTTTCTCATAGTTCTTATCAGATCCTCATTGGGAGTGACTCTCATTCCATTAATCAGACTTTGTGTCTGTATTGTCTGTGGCAAGCTAATCAACTCCATGAAGGAAGGGGGGGGGGGGGCTGTGTTTACTGACACAATCAGCTCTCTCTATCATTTGGGTGGGATTCAGTTGAATGGATTGTTGATGAGGTCTAAAGTCTCCTGTTATCTCAATCTAGAGTCCAGGATGGTTGATGATAGTATTGATAAATGTGGTTAATTAAAAACCAGAAAAACACGCCTCTTTTCCTGCAATCATACAATCTGTGTCTCTCCCAGGGAAGGGTTTGGGTCGTGGAGCCTTCGGTAAGGTGATGCAGGCGTCTGCGTTTGGGATAGACAACGCCACCAGCTGCAGGACTGTGGCTGTTAAGATGCTCAAAGGTACAGACCAGGGTCTCTGGTGTTATGGTAACCAGGGTTGTTAAAAAAAAAAACTGCCCAATTCTCTGTTGAAAATGTTGTGCCACAGTTTTTTATTTTTCATTTTGTCCACCAGAGGGCGCCACAGTCAGCGAGCACAAAGCTCTGATGACTGAACTGAAGATTCTCAACTACATAGGACAACATCTAAATGTGGTCAACCTCTTGGGAGCCTGCACCAAAGCAGAAGGTGTGTGTGGGTGTGTGTTTCTTTAAGGTCGAGTGCACATGTTGATTACCTGTAAGTATCGGTGGTTATGTGAGTGTTTTTGTCCGTATTCGTGCCCTCCATGTGTCATCACTATAAAATATGTGTGTAATGTGTGTTTTCTGTGTGCAGGACCACTCATGATCATCGTTGAGTACTGCTGTTATGGAAATCTCTCTGCTTTCCTGAAGGGCAAGAGAGAGGTGTTCGTACACAACAGGGTGAGCTCAGCCGCTTCAACAGTTAAAAGAACAACATAAAAGAAGCTTTCAGCCATGTTGGACATAAAAAAAGGCATTTGTGTAAACACTGTACAGAAAATAAAAGCATAGACTAAGGTGTCACTTCTCTAATCTGCTAGAGGTTTGAAGATGTCTGTTCTTGAGCTGGGCCACAGTTGACTTCCTTAATTTCTTCTCATATGTTATTAAAAAAAAGCCTAAAAGGTCATTTTCTCAGATCAAAACATGCTCAGTACCACAATAACAAAACTGACCCGCATAAAAGATACATCCGCCCTTCAGTCTGTTCGTACATGCTTTTCCATCTGCACCTGCCACTCTCCGCTGTAAAAGTATTTAATCACAATTTCCTTCCATCTTAGAGAGCCGTAAGAGAGGATGAAGGGCTGAGTTCTGCTGGCAGTGAGTCTGACAGCAGGAGCAGCGTCAGGTCAGAGTTTGATGAGAGCGACAACAAAGAGAACGACCCAGGTACGTCAGGAGATAGGTGCCGTTTCTCCTGTCCATCTGGAACATGCTAGATAAATCCATGTCTTCCTTCTCTGTCTCTCTACAGATTACAAATCTGACACTCCTTTATTTCTTGAGGATCTGATTTCCTTCAGCTTCCAGGTGGCGCGAGGGATGGAGTTCCTGGCTTCTCGCAAGGTTTGATACTCCTCTGTGTCTATGTCTGTGCGATTTGCTTTCATTTTTATTAAATGTGTTTTCTGTGTGCCCACGTCAGTGTATTCATCGGGACCTGGCCGCCAGAAATATTTTGCTTTCGGACAATAAAGTGGTGAAGATCTGTGATTTTGGCCTGGCCAGAGATATCTACAAAGACCCCGACTATGTCCGCAAGGGAGATGTGAGTGCAAATGGGAAATACATCTGCACAATGTTGCTCATAGTGGGAAGGCACAGTGCTGCCAACACATCCATTCCAGATGTTTTCTCATGAGTGGCCTTTCTCTTGTTACCCATGGGCCTGTGACCTGGATGTGTTTGCAGGCCCGCCTCCCTCTGAAGTGGATGTCTCCTGAATCCATCTTCGACAAGGTGTTCACCACCCAGAGTGACGTGTGGTCCTTCGGAGTGCTGCTGTGGGAGATCTTCTCTTTGGGTAAGAGCCCTCCCACCGCGCATGTATTTCAAACATCTAGTGGACCGAGGTAGGACATTTTGTTTTGTAAGCTTAGAGTTAGCTTTATGTATCTACATCGGTAGCGGGTATCTTCCACGGAGCTCATCGTGATGCATTTACAGTAGCTGGGAATGGACAAACCTTAGTGTGTTTGTTGGCTCTGCTCATTCTCTTTGTTAACACAGCTACATTTGTGGTTGGATGCATTTGCACAGCAGATGCAGAGAAGCAACAAGCATTTTAAAACGTGCAATCTCCAACATCACCACTAGAGGTCACTAGATCAGACACACTGCTCCTTTAAGACTGTGCGGGAGGGAGATGTTGTCTCAACTCTTTGGTTATCTTTCAGTGTTCACATTATAACATCCTACCATGTGTGTCCAACAGGAGCTTCTCCATATCCTGGTCTTCACATAGATGAGGAGTTCTGCCACAGACTCAAGGGGGGAACAAGGATGCGAGCGCCGGAGTACAGCACGCCTGAGATGTTGGTTTATACTTTTTAAAACCTATTGAAATCACCTGTCCCTCAGCAAGATACTGATGATGATGATGTTGAGTTTTGGTGCCATGTTTCTAAGGAGTGTGTGTTTGTGTGTATACAGCTACAGTACAATGTTGGCCTGCTGGGAGGCCTGTCCCACGGACCGACCCACCTTCACCAACCTGGTGGAGACACTCGGAGACCTGCTACAGGCCCGAGTGCAGCAGGTCAGGTTTTGCTGCGAGGTCTGACCTCATCAGATTCATTTATTGTCAGGAAAAATGGACTTAGGGTGTCGATGATATACATTAAAAGACCAAATGTTCCCTTCGTTTGAGCAGGAAGGGAAGGATTATATTCCTCTGGGATCCTTCTCGGGACCTGGGAATCCAAACGACTTCAAAGAGAACCCGATTGCTGTCACAAACTTGAGGTATGAAAGTTCAACCAAATAATCTGACTGGTGAGCTCTTGATGAAGAATACGTTTGTCTGGAGTGTCTTCAGCTGGATTAAAACAGGTGTAGATGTGAAAGTGATGGGAGAAAGCTGTGAGGTAACTGAAACCAACTCCAGACCCAACAGGAAACAGCCGAACGTCGAAAGTTACTGTTGTTTTGTTCAAATTCTCCAGTTACATGAGGGCTGTCGCAACGCTTCAGACTTTTGAGGAAGTGCCCTGCGAGGAGCACGAAGGATCTGAGGTGAGAAATCACCTTCACTTCTGCTTGCGTGCAAACACAACAGAAAGTATTACAAAACACTGAACGTACAACAGATGGATGACCGTGTGTTCTCGATCCTTTTTGCTCCAGGAGGAGCAGAGTGACAGCGGCATGGTCCTCCCATCCGAGGAGCTGAAGCATCTTACGTGGAATAAAGACACCGAGGGCAGAAAACTCAGCAGGTGGTGACCTTTAACCCTTTATATTAAGTATGTAATATACCAGAACTGTGAGGAACAAACACCAGAAAAAACTCTATTAGTCAAATCCATATTATTACTTATAAGCTTTACTGTCCTTCCCTCCGTCTCGTCTTCTACAGTACCAACAATGGTTGTATTTGTATGCTGTTTCCAGGTTCCTCACCTTCACTAAGTGCAACCAGGTGCCCTGCCCGTGCGGTGATGCCAAAGGTCTCCATGGCAACGGGTCGTCCATCCTGCCGTGTGACTGGGATTCTGACGAGGGGAGCTCCCCTCCTCCTGACTACAACTCTGCCTTCCTCTACCCGTCTCTCTGAGTTGGTCTCATGGTTTGACAACTTCACCCAAAGATTCTCAGTGTTCTTCCGTATTTGCCTCCTCTACCTCATTATATCCGCAAGCCTTCTTCGCATAACCTTTTACCATTTTCCTCATTAAACACACAAACCTTTTTTTTTATTCTACACTATTTGCTGTCCAACAAAGCCTCCTCAGTATTACCCCCCCCCCCCCCCCCTCTCTCTGAGAGCAGCTACGTATTAACTGACAGTACTTTACCCCTGCAGTTATTCAGAATGTATTACTGACCTGTAACTACTCAGCTGGTTGTGTTGGTACCTCATGTGCTGAGGAACACTGCTGTATGAAATAACTGTTCCTATCACAGACACTATATGCTGGACAAACGTATCCCTCAATGACCGATAGGATGTTCGACAGGGTCAGACGTTATTTATTGTAATAATCAGGTCATGTAAAATTCACTTAGTACTTTTTTTTCAATTTGAAGTGTGAACCGGACTCCTGAATGTAAATCTTATTTTCTATCATGTCAACTTTGATTTAAGTAACAAGTCATTTGGAATCAACAAGAATTTGCTCAAGTGCCGTTTGAAGAGAATGTGTGACCAATCCGATTAATCATTAAAGACTTTCTTCCAAACAATCTTTTTTTAACTGGTCAATTTGATTGTTGATTCAATTTCATTCCCTCCTTGGTGGTTTATTTTTGGATTGTCGACTTTAAGTCAGATAAAAGCTCTGAATTTGTTCTCCAAAGAAAAATCAAACCAACAGATAAATAACCTAAAACTATTGATCTACAATGTCAATTGAAAAACAAAAAGAAAAGATCCTGCGTGAATCAGTTTTGGTATTCTTTATTAAAATACTGCTGTACACACAAATATTGCAAAATTTGAGACAATGAACACAAGAGGGGCAAAACATACTAAGATGGTGATTGTAGGTGTGTTGATGTGGGGGAGGAGAGGAGGGCCTTCGTATTACTGGAGTGTGTGTTATGATGTGGATGAGAGTGATATGACATTGTGTCGTCGGGGTGTGCGGATCTCTGTGTGTGTGTTTGTGTGTGTGTGTGTCGAGGGTTTTTCTAAAGCACCACATTCACCAAATATGTCTGTTTCACTAAAACAGAGAAAGTAGGACATGGTCTAACGCAGCCAGCACCCTGCCGCTTCGTTGCCCCCAAATACAGACCAAGAGCATCCGCGACTTCAGCCAGGACACGGTTCTTGATTTTGCCTTTCAGCTTGATTTGCGTCTCATTGTGGTCCATACACAAGATTCTTTTTTTAAACAGTTCACTCATATTTTTTTTTTACACATACTGAAAACAAGCAGAGGAATCAAGAACAGTGGTTTGGCACAGCTTGGATTGTTTTTGTTTTTTTTATCTGGATGAGGCAGTTTTAGACCAAATTAAGTTGATGTACAAACAAACCGGACAACTGAAACTCTGATCTCAATCATCTCATTATGGATCTGTGCTTAAGGGCAACATATCCCTCACACCATGATCGTCGACCTCCTTAAAACCTCCGTCTGAAGACACCTCGCCCGTTCCACTGTAGCTCATCTATCGAACTGCATAGGGGGTGACCAATGACAGCCAAACACATTCAATCATTGGGCCCCTCCAGCTTTTCAGTCTTCCTGAGAGAAGTCCAAGCCGTCAAAGTGTGTGCAACAGCTCGCGCCACTTCTTTCGTCTGCAGCACATTTGTATTTCAGATCTTAAAACTCAAATAAAATTAAAAATGATTGTTCCTATTCTCCTTCCCTGTCTTCCCCCCGTCTTAAATCCCTCACCTCTGCTGGAATTGGTCCGCAGAAGAAATAAAAAGGTGAATTGATGCAAAATGAATTGCGCTGCCAGTTCCCATCATGCATTCCTGCAATACAACTGAGCAAAGAGGAAAACCAGCTAGAAAAATCACAAAAAGCATCACTATTTCTCAAATTTAGAGGGGCTGGACCCCTGAGGGGAAGTGAGGTTTGGGATGAAAGAAGGAGGGAGAGCAAGAGCGAGAAAGGAGATATTAGGGACGGGTGTGGGACAAATTAGGACATTCCACAAAGAGGCAGCTGTGGCTCCACCTCAAGAGGAGCCCCAACCTCAGGGCTCCGCTCAGGTGCTGGACAGCCAAACCATAATGACCCATCCTTGAGCAGTTCATGTCACAATAGTGTCCATTAACCAAAGGTGGTTCCTGCATATGTAACAAACACTCGGTACACGGCATCAGGAGAAAACACCCCTTCCTCATTGCCGACAGAAACCAAATTCAACCCCCCTATTCCAAATCTCAGGCCATGCTATCCCACCCTACCACACACACACGAGCCTGATGTTCCACAATCTCATGAACCAAAATGTCAGAAATCCAGAGATTCTTCCAGGTTTCAGAACCTTTCCCACCCACCCAGTGGTTTGTCCTTTCTGAGGGGGAACCAACAACCAAGGCAAAGGTGGACTGGCCCATTTCCTTAAATAGACACCCTCCAGCCCCATTAAAGCCTCGAGTGGTGCGTCCCATCTCCTAGTGCGTCAGAATGAAGGGGTGCGGTCTCCAGCCTGAGTCAGTCAATAGAAAGCTGGGTTTGTATTTTTGTTGGTTGCTTTAATTCTGAGGGTCCTCTGGTAATTGTGTCCATGTATATGTGACTTTATCTGTACAACCTGTAGGCCAGTCACACATACTCTTAAAAATAACAAAAAATTAACCAAAAAAATTAAAATCTTAGTGCATCCTCCTCAGAAAAATAACCCCCACTGTAGAAATAAACAATAAAAGCAGGAAAATAGTCCAAAACCTCATGGTTTGTTTCTTTTTTTTGTTCCCCAAATCTAAAAAAATGTCATCATACTCTTGTCACAGCTTCCGTATTTTTCCTTTTTGTTTTTCAATTATCAGCTGCAGGGTGTAGGAAAACTAAAAAAAATACACTTTAGAAAAACCTTCCTGGCGGACAGTGTATCTGACTGAGGTTCACGAAGCCCTGCCCCGCTGCCTTCGCTATGCTGATGTCATTTCCACGAGCCTGGTCCTCTGTTGTAGTGCAATAGTGAGCTCCAGGCCCGGGCGGTCCAATCCCAGGCCTGAACAGGGCGCTACAGAGAGCCAGAGGCAGAAGCCTGCAGCTCTTGGAAGGTACTGTCGAAGCAGCGCTTCAGGTCCGAGTAGGTCACAACCAGGACACTCTTCTCATCTCGAGATACCAGACTGATCTTCTCAGGAGCGCCCGCGTCCAGCTGATCACAGATAGAGAAAAAAACAAAAACAAAATTTTTAAGTAATTTATCCCGTGAATTTAAACTTGTGATGGCTTCTGTTTTTATCACCAGGGAAGTTACAACAATTTCCCCAACACACGACCTGACACAACAGGAAGGTCACCAGATTAACCCCGAGACAAATAGGTGCTTAAACTTCAGGAAACCGAAGCTGCTCATGAAACGCGCACGGGGAAACTTTTCTAAGCGCACGCATATCAGGAAATCTACTGCTGTCTAGCTCCAGTCCTGACAGCCTCGAACTGGGTGGAGATGTAGATATCGGAGCTGTGAAGCGAATTAGCAGTGGGCGAGTCAAATCTCCCGTTTAACACTTCTAACTGCCGGTGCCCATATTTGATCATAAATCGGAGATAAGTGTTGATATTAATAAAACATACGCTTGTGAAATAAAAACAGGACAGAGGAACAGCAGAGGTGAGAAAAAACAGCTTGCTGGTAGCGTCAATAAGAAACCATAAACTTCACTTCTCACAGAAGCAAACTGGTTCAAAAAGTGCGGAGACATTATCAATCTCGCTGCTCCTGCTTATGACCAGCAGCTAACACAATCTTACATGTCCCTGATGGAAACGGGCCAATAATCAGACCTACTTCTGCTCCCTCTTCGGCTCAGAAACACATGCACAGTATGATGGAACAGATGATATGAAAATAGGCCACTCTGCATGTTGGGCAATCTCACAGGAGTTCAACTGTTGATATTGAAAACATGGAACACAATAATTCACTACTGACTTTGTTGAGGCAGGAGACAATGTGACTGAGGTCGATCCAGGGCGTCCCCGCTTCCGTCACCTGATGAAACAGATGATCCCGGAAAAGCTTCAGCAGGTAGCGGTCGCCGGTTTCTGACCACGTCGGGTCCTTCTGAAACCTGATTCACACAACACACATGTATAGTCATGACAGAACAACAAACACAACAGTGCATCTTTGTGGAGGTCTGACTTACTCTGGCCTCTCGTTGATGGTACCCAGTTTGGCCAACAGGCGGAAGAGACGGCCATTTTGCACCTCCTGAAAATAGAGAACAGGTTGTTTTTTGTCTTAGTTTTTCTCCTTTTCCTTCAAGATAACAAGAAACTTATTTGTTTAGTGTACATGTGCAGAGAAGAGAGGAATGGGGAAGCTGAGGCATGAAGGAGGAGGAAAGATGATGTTGGGGTTTCACACATTCACACTTCAAAGCAGAGAGACAAAATTAAAGATGACACTGTGAAGCCTGCAATATGAAGTGTGAACATCCTGTGTAAGCCACTTCCCTGTGAACTAATTAGCCTGAAGCCCTATTTCTGCCAACCTCACAGAAATATAAATTAAAAAACAACAACAACACTGGATGTTTTCCCATCCAATGTGTACAGAAATGAATCTACCTTGGCGAGGTCCTCCTCAATGACATCATTCCTCATCTGCGATGCATCCAGTTGTGTGTAAAATCGGGCTCCAATCATTGGCATGATGTCATTGACACTGCGCAGGCGGGACTGTTCAGTCAGCAGATATCTGCAGACACATGAAAAGTCAGCATTTGCCTTCAGGTGTGTGGGAAAGTTGAGGTGCAGCTTTGCAAGTAGAGTCTTTACTTGATTTATGGTTAAGTCTGTTGTCAACCTGGGTATTTGTTTTGTACATGTTAATCATATGTTGGATTGAAGTCCCTTCACTCGTTACAGTTGCCAACTTGGACTTGCACTTGGCACGGGATCATTTGTGGCAAGGTTACAGATTTGGTCCAGCATGACTCGCTAGCATGAGACCAAGTCACGTGGCCGGAGAAAATGTGATAAAGTTTCATGTTCCCAACAGGCGAAGAGTGTAACTGATGCACTAGATTAACAGGAAGTGGACATTAGGAGGTTACCAGAGCATAACCACTAGCTAAAGCTCATGCTCCACAACCGGAGTTGACCCCAGCCCCTGTTTTTTTGTTTGAAATTGGGTCCAACTTTAACTAGAACAAGTCTCATATCTATGCAACATCTTGATTAAATACAACGGGTCCCAAACGCTGTGTGTGACAGCAGGACAAGAATGACTTTCTTACAGTATGAGGTTCTTGAGGTCTGAAGAGTAGTTGATAGACACCAGCTCCATGGCCTTCTGCAGGTTCTCCCTTTGAATGCCGGCCAGGGAGTTGCACGCCAACGCCAGCACCACCTTGCCCAGTGACACGAGGTCTGCTTGCTACACAACAAAAACCAACACGTCACACAAATGCACAGACGATACAAGGTTGATAAGCAGCTTATAACACTGATTTGGTCTATGTGACACAGTCACTTCCCAATTTATTATGTACACCAAGATAAAACTAAAGTGTAATTGACCACAAGCAGAACACATCTGGGAAAGTACCTGGTACTGTGGCATTAGGGCAAGATGATTGGTCTGACTGCTGTCAAACGTTAAGACGTCAAACACCCCAACACAGTTCACCCGTAACCTGCAGGGAAAGGAAAACATTACTGTCAATCGTTTCGATAATTTATGCTCATGCTTGTGTTTAGATTGTATGGTTAGATTGCATGGTTGTGAGAAAAGGAAGCCTCATTTGAGACTTCCGCCTTTAATGTTTTACGATAAGCAGCCATATCTTTAGTTTCAGAGCTGCAAATTGAAGTTCCTGCTGTTCCTTACAATACCATATGTGAGACAAACTTCCTCTACCAAGCGTAGAGTACTGAAATGTCTCCCAGGCTCTGCATGTGTGCGTATATACCTGGTCTTGCCAGTAATGAGAATCTTGCTGGGGTCCATGACACGGCAGGCTAGGCCGGCCGTATGAATGGTGCGCAGGGCGGAGCTGAGCTGCACGATGTAGGCCCAGATGAGAGACTCTGGGAGCAGACCTGCATGTTGTCGCGGTGGGGGAGGTTCATGTTGTCCTGCACACAGACACATATGTTATCACACAATCACAGCTTGAAGTTAGTCATTACTTGTGAGGTCTCATCCGCCCATCTTATCTTGTCTGTAGGAAGCATCCTTCAGAAATGTCACTTGAATGTATCTCGCTTTTTTCCAATTAATAAGTTTGTATGTTAAAAAGTGTTGTCGTACTTTTAATATTCTGTAAGTCCAACATGAGGTTGGTTAATGTTAATCGAAATGCTTTTGCACAAGATAATCCATCCATACACCTATGTTGCTCTGGGTAATGGCATGGTTGTTCAGCTACAGAGTTCACACAGCCCACAGTCTGTATGGTTTTGCTTCCTGTCTGTATTCCACTCACACCTGCCACAGGACCAGTTTCAGCCACAGTTTCCTCTAAGACCCCACGACTCCGTTGCACGAACGTGTGTCAACAACACATGAGGGTCAACCGTTAAACTAGGATACCTCACACTACAAACCCTTGTATCCTCTTAGAAGTTTCATGACATCCATGAAGCTAAACTGATGACCTCAATAACAAACAAGCGAACAAAGGAGAAATGTATGTGGTGTTGCTGGCTTCTGTTTGAGAGTGAGACGGGGGCAGATCAACTCACCCCACTTCCTCTTGGTAAAGTACGAGTCTGCTGCTGGGTCATTGAAATGTCTGCTGAACATGGTTTCTGCACCCGCATGGAAGTCGTAGGAGAACACCAATGCTGGGAAGAAGAGGAGCACAAGCGTCAAAGTCAACCGGATAAAAAGAACAACCAGTAACAGTCTAGTTATGCATAATATAATCTTTTATTGCCACTCCGTCCTGCATTCTACTCCTTGATGTGTTTAGGTACCATATTGTGGTACCTTAGATCTCAGACAAGTGCCTCCAAACCAATAGTTGAAAACACAAGGACCATATTCAGAGGACTAACACAAGAATTCTCACAAAGATCCGGTGCAAACACTCACAGTGATCTCCAAAGGCCTTTGTGGTGAAGACTTCCCTCAGTGTTACAGAGTTTGAGTGCTGAATCTTCTTCCACATGTCCACCAGCATCATGCACTTGGTGTTTACAAGGCGGAAACCTGGACACATTTTTAGGAACAGAACAGGAATTTAGAAAATAGGACAATATTTTACTCTATAAATGAATCCTTCTTGCTACATTTGAAAACAACCTCAGTGAGCATTTCAGCATGTGATCATAGTGAGAGCTAAGAGTGGCTCTAATTCACTGAGTTTAATTGAATGAATAACTTTAAATTCAGATGATAGATTTTTCTGCCACTATACGTCCAACTCAGAACGCCTCGATTGACGTATCAAGAGTCCAGTAGAAAATGCTCGCAGTTCAGATGTTGTGCCTTAGAAGAACATTCAGGGAAGTTCCTTCAGGCTAGACAAGTGCCAGGGAAAGCACCGAAAAGAAGTCAAAGTGCACAATATGAGTCAGCTGGAGAGATGAATTTGTCGGTGCGTTATGAGAAAGATGTAATGTTCTGCAGCAGTTGCCAGAGGGCAATCACACTTGGCTGACAGGTAAGAGAGTAAGTAGCAACTGTGTAACTGACGTTGACAAAACCCAACAGGTCAACCATGCTGTTACAGGAAAAAAATACTCCTCGGATTACAACTGAAAATAATCCCAGTTGGCTAGACAATTAGTTCTCAAGCTTTGTGCCGTGGTAGAAGACCTGGTGGATTTAAAACCCACTTTACAGATGACGTATTCTGTGTTATGAAACTCAATCATTGTGGTAACAGACACGCAATTTTTGGCCTTTAAACACAAGATCTTCCCATCACCACGTCTCTTACCATGTATCCTTCTCAGGCAGTAAGGCAAGTCATCCTTGCTGTTGACTGCCTTGTAGCAGGAAGTGATGTAGCTGAAGTTGCTGGTCTTCTGCATGCGGTTTGGAGGAGGGAGAGGCTCGAGGGGAAACAGGCTGTGGTAGCTGTCTACCTCAGACGGTACATCTGCAAAAGACATGCAGTTTGAGCTGATAAAAAAAAAAAGCATTGCACACTACTGCACAAACACAACCAACTTTAAGTAGGTTCCACGTCCAATATGAACAATGAATTAAGACCAAAACGGAATCAATACTAAAGACTTTTATGAATACATTTCTGGTCGAATAAATATATTTCTGGTTCATTGCTACATGTTTGAAAAACGATACGAAAGGAAAAATGTAGGTAACTGGGTGGGAGGACCCATAGAAACCACAAAGTTATTTTGAAACTCTTCCACACACAGCTGAAGTAATAAACACTGCAATAGATGTGCACAATGTACATGTGTTCACATGGAAAAAGTAGGTCAGCAAAAAGCTTGTTTTTCTTTCTGCTGCATACACACATGGGAATTTTCAAATCAATAACAACCCTTTATTGTGCCATGGATTCAATTACAACCCCTTACCTGGGTTCTCTGAGTGGTCAATCTGGGCCATGGTTATCAGATGTCTGTTTATCAACTCCTGCAGGAGAAACAAGAGGGGCATCACATCAGACCTGACCACCAAATGAGGTACATTTTGTAACTGAGGGGGAAAATACCTGTCGGAGTTCGTCAGCCATGAAGAAGGACGGGGCATTGGCTTTCGGCTGCATATAAGCCACGTGGGGCGCAGTGGGGGGATAGATGTGGTAGGTTGGAAACACCTGCGATGAAACCAGAAAACAAAGCTTCCTATTTATTGAGAAATGAAAACCGGTGAGTCTGTGCGTGTTTTTGCATGTATTGCTTTTCTAACTAACCGCTCCTAGCTACCCAAATGAATGCGACGAAATGAAACCCTTAATAATACTTAGATCATTGCACCATATCAAACCAAATTATCACCCACAATTGTTCATAGTGATAAAAATGGTAGATTAGTGCACTGGTTGCGCAAAATAATGCAGTCGTGTGCAGGGATTAAGAATTTAATTCTCTAAAATACAAAATCATGTATTGTTGTTGCATCTTTACAAAGCTTGTTAGGAATTAAATCTGCTTGTTATTAAATCAAGACATTATTATATATATATATTCCAGTAACGTACCATCCCTGCCATCGGTGCTGGGGTGTTGTCTGTATAGAAGTAGGTGGTCCCCCCTACAGTCTCTTTTTGGATTATGTGAGTGCCCTGGTCAGAAGAGGTGGTGGGCACCATGTAGTTGACAGGGTTTGGGGTGTGGCTGCGCCGACGTGGAGCAGGTGAGGTATGGGGTGTAATTTTTGGGGAGTGAAGAGGAGAGGATCCGGCAGACAAAGACATACCTGAAATTGGTGACAGAAAATCACAAACCATTGTAAAATGGTCATAATGCAATTGCAACACATTACATGCTTGAAATGGACAAAGCTGCAAAGGAAGCTTTGCTTTTGTCACAGTTGTACACGTGATGCCACACACAAGGAGGAATTGTAAAACTTGCTGAGCTTTCTTTTTCAGAGCTAAAACAAAAGAAGTTTTAATAAGGTGTTGTTGGTAGAACCCTGAAAACACTCACCTGGAGCCAGTGCGGCAGCTGTGGAGCTGCTGAGGCCAGGATGTGGAAAGAGAGGTGAGGGGAAGGCCTGGACAGTGGACTGGGTCATGGCAGCCATTCGGGGAGCTCCCTTGGGGATGAACTCGCTTGCTGCCGGATTAGGAGCCTGGTCACAAAGAGGAACATAAAAGAGAAAACCATGACCATAGAGATTCAATTCATCCTATTTGGATTAAAGTTCTGATCATACACATATACACTACACAGAACTTTAAAAGCACCTTAAAATAATTTGGATGTCTTGGATGGTATGCTTCTGTGCTCACCTTTCTTCTTTGAGAAATGCTGAGAGCACCAAAATCACTGAACAGTGAAGATGTCGGGGAGTTCACTGGATCTGTGAAAGACCATGAAGTAAATGATGTTGAGTTGAAGTGTATCTGAGATTCATTGAATGAGTGCTGCCCTCTTCTTCATGGAGCAGAAGGAGTCTTACCATGAGTGAAGTTCTTGGCACCATCATTGAGAAGACTGGGAGAGCTGCTGCTGGTAGTTATTCGCTAAAAAAAAGGGAGAACAGCGCATTTATATTTTTCAGTTAATTTTTATACAATATTATATTTCCGATTGGGGTCAGAAGAGTTTAATCAGATGACAATTATCCCCCTGTCTCCTTCTCCTTCATTGTTTTCTTCACTTACAGTAACTTAACAGGTTGCTGACTACTTAAAACTTCATCTATGTCTCGTCTCCTCTGCTATGCTATGCTACGTAACAGATGCATACTGAAACTAATAGCACAGGAAAGTAAGCGTGATCTTATATGAAAGCGAGTAAATGACTTTCAAATTGAACTGAAATGAAAAGAGTGAAAATATTTTGGATTAATAAAAAAAACATTAGAAAGTTTAGGACGGCGGGGTTGCTGTCTTGCAATAGACCAACAAACACCCTGTCCCATGCCTAATAAGCATATGTTTGGGCGTCGTACTGGCTTTGTATTCAAAATAGGTCACGTGTTGAATAGAAAGGGCCAATGAGCAGTTTTTAATCAATCTGTTTGAGAAGTGTTGATTTATTTTAAAAGGTAGACTATATAGTGTTACAGACCTACTGATAGGTGTTCCTAATATCATCCCATTTATATGAACTGGGACAAAATGTTTCAGGAAAACCCAGTGCAGTTTCACAGAAGCACAAAAAAGCCTCCAAAATGACCAGCAAAATAAAACAACACCTTTCTCAAACAGATAGTGGGAAATACCTCAAAGAGGAACGCAACCAAAACACCACAAACTTCATCAGACATTTGATGCCACATTTATTTCCTTCACAAGAGAGCTATATTTGTAGAGTTTTACGCTGTTGACGAGAAACAAAACATAGTGGGGAATGTTTTAAGTCGTGCCTCTATGAAAGAGAGAGAGGGTGGAATATGTTGCCAGACAATATTTAACAGTTGTCGATCATGATGCTTTATTGTCTCTTAATTTGAATCGTAAAATAAAATGCTGTTCAGTATAATTACATAAATAAATAATGCTACACTGTAAATAAAGTGCTTCTAACAGAACCCCTGATGTGTAGCGGTCTTGATCGGCCTCACAAATCCTGATGGAAGTAACCTTAACAATAAAATCGTTATTACCCATTTATACTATCTAAACAGCATGTGCAAACAGCATCAATTTATAGCGCAGCCTCTATCACAAAAGATATTTGGAGAGCCCTTTTGTAGTACCTGCATCATTGAGTATTTAGACTCTGCTGGGCTTCCAAACCCATTGACCCCGATAAAGCTGCTGCTGAAATAAGAGTTGGTAAGATTGGCATCACTCAGGGTTGCACCCTCCATCCCTGGAACTGTGAACGACAAAAAAAAACAAAGTTTATGCATTACTAACGGCATTATATATCCGGAATTTAATGTTGATTTGAACTGAATTCGGAAGGTAAATGCATGTTATTACATGTTAATGTCTTCACTGTGAGGTGTTTGCTTAGCTGACCACAGCGCTAATTAAGGATGTAAACAGTTCCACAACTGCAGAGTGACACGATGCTAAACCTGCACCAGGGCGATATCCATTAGTATTAATAATTAACCACTTTCTAGCGACACTAACTTGTTTCTGCAGTTCTAATTGACAGTGAAAGTAAATAGGGTTGTAAGCAAGTTGCTGTTTGTTTACATTCTGAAAACGAGACAACACAAAGCAAAAACAATGCCCCATGCACGGCTAGGGTAGCTATTAGCTTAATTAGCCAATATTAAACAACCACTGAAACATCAGCGCTATAGTTCACATAAACAACTTTTACATATAGAGATGCTACTGGCAAATTCTATAAATGTGATAGCCAGTCTCCAATAGCAAATCTATATGCATTAAAGCTAGTTAAAACAGTCATTTTCAGGCTAGCTTAGCTATCAGTAGCTAGCTAAAAGCTACACGAGCTAACGGTAGTAGAGTCGCTGATTTCTACCCACTCACAGCTGTCATACAAAACAGCAGGCCTCCGTGTTAGCTGCAACAGGCTGGAGAGATATCTTCATTCCAAACATTACTAACCCTACCTGAAGAAAAAGAGACATCGGAAGGAAACTATAGAGATCAAGAAGTGCTGTGGAATCAAGCAGGCGGACTTGACTGCCGTATGGGTGGTAAATGTAACGCACGTTGTTTTGGGGGTAAAGAGGCCTCTCTGGATCCTCGGGCTAAATTTTAACAAAGCCAAACAGGGCCCAAAAGTAAAGTCAGGGGTCCACATGTGAAGCAGCGTCTGACTGTAATTGTTACTCACTGGTTAACAGTGGCCCATCCATAGATGTTCCCGCAGATCCCAAGGTTTCGCTCTTCTTGGGCACACCGGTTCCTCCACCACCCGGGCAGGCCGCCGCGGAGCCGCTGAGGGAATACCCCACTGGAGTCCCTCCACCTCCGGCCATAGACAACGGGACGGGGCTACCGCCGCCGTGCAGCGGCAAGGTTGCCATGGACGGATCGTCGTGCAGGAACTGACACTCCTCCCCATAAAAGCACGTTTTGTCTTTCGCGTAGTATCGGCAAAACTTCACCTTGACATTGGGTATCCCGGCACCCCCGAGCGGAGCAGCTGAAGCTGGGAGTCCACTGTTCATGGCACCGCTGCCGCCGCCGCTGCTGCCGGAAGACACTCAAACATAGAGACGCGGATAGCTAGCGAGCTAGCCAGCTAGCCTGCAAACAGTTTTCCCTTCAAATAACGGATTAATTTAACTTCTGCTGGTGAAGAACACTTAAGACACTTCTGTACTCACATCATAGTGCTAGTTTGCCTTTTGGTTTAAGAATATATCATTGCATGCCTGAAACCTTGATCATTGTTGTTGTCGCTATCCATGCAGCTGCCTTCTTCGCAAAGTAGCCTGTTGTTGTTTTTGCTCGCAGTCAGGCTGCTCTGCTAGGGACCCGCTAGCAGCTGAGCTTTGCATTGTGGGTATAGTTTGGTAGAGGTTACCTGCTGCAAATGCAGACTGCTTTTTGAAAATTGAATGCAGCACTGATCGTAGAGTAGGCGAATGCTGAGGTGTCAAGGTCTGTTCGGCCAGCTTGCAGCTATTATATTTATTTTATCCCCGCATTTATCTTAACACGTCCCTGACGGCTCGGGAAAAACGTATCTGGATACAAACACGGGAAACAAGTACGAAAGTGTTGGACAAAAACTATGACAAAATAGTGACGAAAATAGGTAGAATATCCCATTAAAAATCAAAAGCTTGTTAAAAAAAGAACCCCATTATATGTTTAAACTGGATTGCATAAATTATATTTAAAGCAGATACATTTTCCTACTTTGAAATGTACATTTTAAGTAGTGGTTTTGTATATTTAAGGAGTAGTTTTTGTATATTTTCCGAAAAAAAGAGCCAAGCTTATATTGATTCGGCATACGGGCGTGGCTTCCTCCGTTTAAAAGGTACTCGCTCACATCTTCCCCATCAAAGTTTCGTTGTGTGCCCTGGTATGTGACAGTGACAGAAAGACAGCACCATGCAGAGATATATGATTGCCGGTAAGTCCAACCTTATCAGTATTAAGGTTGGTTATGTGTTGTTGTTTTTCTCTGTTGTTTTTAAAATAATGATAGGATAGTATTTTGTATTTATATTTTGTGCTAGGCAGGTTGTGTGAAAATCTAATGTTTCATCATGTTCCTACATGTTCAGCAGTACAGTTTGAGGAACCTTATAGATCTGAAGTAATGTAGAACTGCTTAGAAATAACAATGCATTTGTCACAACCAAATTGGTGAGAACTACACAATTAAACAATGAGAACCATTTCCCAAGGACAAGCAACCCAATAACAAATTATTTAATAAAATGCTATCAAAGTCATAATATGTGTATTATAAACACTTGTGCTTATATCTATTGAAAGATATTTTTTTTTTATGAAAACATGATGCACTAAATGTGTCTCATATTTCTCTTTGAAATATATATATTTTCAAATAAATTCTAGTTTCTAATGGCCTGGACATACAAAAACTTGAAATAAAGTTATAATTTCCTGTCTCTCCAGCTGTTCTCCTGCTGTGTGCTGCTGGGGTGCAGAACTCGGATGGCACGGCAGTGCAGCTTAAGGTCTGTGTGCCCAGCAATGAGGTTAGTGCCGACAGGACGCTTATTATCTGTCAACCGAATAGCAAATTAATAATACATCTGGTACTGCATATTTCTGCCACACTGATTGCCAGTATAATAAAGAGTCTTGTCTTTCAGGTGGCATGTTTTAGGCCAGCTGACTATTTGAATGCATCTGGTTCTGTCAGTGTAGAGGTGGGTGTTGGTAAAAAATTCACTATCTCCCTGGACGGCCTCCACGGATACACTTTCTGCCACTGGATCCGAGGAACAGACATCGTATCAACAACGTAAGTGAATATATCTTGTGTGTATCAAAACGTTATCCTTTTTTTTTATGTGTACATACTTGGATTGAGGCTTTTCTTTCAACATCGCTAGAAATGGGAGTCTTTCCTGGGACCTGCCGCCACTGTCTACGACAGATTCTGGGGAATACACGCTGAGCTGGGTAAATGTCAATGGGACCAAGTCCTCAATATCTGTAGCTCTCCGTGTTGTAATGCGTGAGTATCCGCTTTCTCTTATCCCATCAATTCTGCGACCTTAACACACAATACCCAATCAGCACTTAACACACCATGCAAATGGTCGTGCAAACGTACCTTGAAATCAGTAGTTATTCTTTGCTTAATTTGTTTTTTGTAGAACATCCCACAAAACCTCAGCTGACACTGGTTAAAGTAGAAGAGCCAAGGAGTTCCCCTCATTTTAAGTGTGTGTCTGAGGGTTCACCGGGGGCCACACTTCAGTGGTCTGGGTAAGATATTATCCGGTTCACCTAAAACGACACTGAAGAGTATGTTCAGTTCATATCAATATAAATCTTTCATCAGTGTGAGTTTCTGATCGATGATAGGTCTCCTTATCTTGAGCAGAACAGGACATGGGAGACGTGTTCCGGGCCGCAGCGGAGCTGCAGAGAACACAGTAGTGAGTTCTAAATATCATGACAGAGGAGTGATGTGTTGTGCCACTAATCCAGAAGGACAAGAATGCTCCCAACTGTATGACTATGGTAAATAATATTAACAAGTCAATCCTAAAAAAGATTTATCCATTGTATATAATTGCAGTCACAAACTCATGTTCAACTTCCACTATATCGTCAGAGGAAAAGCAGTTTACATTCTTGTACATGCAGTTATTCATTTTCATCAATGAAAAAATGCATTGCCAACACATGCTGCTAATAAACAAGTACTTGATCATACAGTTTATGCACCCTGCTGTTTTTGTTTTTTTTTAGACCTTGAAAAGGGTTTTATTGAAAGTGAGGTTTCTGTGGTGATCTTGAGCCCTGGTCAGCCTTTACTGCTTCGCTGCCGAAAACAGAGGAAGGATGATGCCTCAGTGCTGTGGGAGAAAGATAGCAAAACGATGGATGCCAAAACATTAGCATGCCCTTCTAAAATCAAGGAGGAGGTATACTATGTCCACCTTTTCTTTTCATAAATTGTCATGTCTCTCTCTTTATTCTTATCTTAACACTGAAGTACCGGTATTTAACACCTGAGTCGAGTCACGACTCACAAAGTACGGCACTCATCTAAAAATAGTGAGAAACACATGTTGTTTTTCAGATCTGCATTCGAAATGACTCACATTCTAATAGTTTGATGGCCTACTTGTACATCGAATCTGTCAGTGTGGAGCACAACGGCTCATATACCTGCAGGAGTCAAACAAACAGAACCAAGTCTGTTTACATTCATGTACAGGGTGAGTAGATTTCATGTTATCCTTTTTCTATGTGCGTATTCTTTTCACTAATAAGTGGATCTGAATGATTCTTCTTCCTTGTAATATTTATGCCCATTTGTACTATTCGTACATGCTTTAATTTAATTCTCATGTTACCTCAGCTGAGGATTTCCTCTCTGTCCAGCTGGATAACAGCAAAATCCTACCAGCCCAGAAGGCATCAAGCTCCTGTTTGCAAGCCAATGTTTCCTACCACCCTGTCCTCCAGTACTGTACCTGGGAGACTCCTGATAGGAATATTACTAAATGCATGAAGGAGGCGTGGGTTACAAAGCACAGGTAGTTCCATTAGCAACAGTTCATTGACCATTAGCATTCAGAAATGTAAAATTGTCACAGTGAGTCATGATTGGCAACTATAATCATTTCGTATGAACCTTACGGCCAAGACAACTGTCTTCTCAGGACTGTGAAGCTCTGTGATCAACTCATATCTGGACAGTACAAGTTACACTTGAAGGCGGGAGGTCAAAGCCAAACAAAGACTATATCTGTGTGTGTTGTAGGTAAGAAATGTTTATCATTATTATTCCAACATTCTTTTCCATGATGTATTTTCTAAGACACAAAGCTTGATTGTCCGCTGAATTTGTTTCAGACAAACCAATCTTCAATGTCAGTGCCAAGCTTGAGAATACCTTCACCATTGAGACCATAACTGCTGTGCCAGCAACTTATACTTGGAAGTCTTATTTTCCTACCAATGACAGGTATGATTATTGTTAGAGCTGTACTGTTTAGAGGTGAGAAGTTTCCCTCACAAGTCATTGCTTATTGTCTTATTGCAGCTTTCAAGCAGGCTCTGTCTGGGAAGAGATCCCAGGTACCTCACAAACAGACTCAGATGTACTATGTGAAAAGACGATTAAGAGCACATTGAGCACAGATCTGTTGGATGGACACCATGCAAGGTTTTGCCTCACCAACTCTGTCGGCTCGTGGTGCACAGCAGAGTACCCGATATACAGCCGACCCTCGCCCCAGGCCTCCAGTGGTAGTTAGATTTATTTCATCAAACCAAATTTAGTCCAAATGAAACGGCAGTTTTTTTTACTGCCATCGAAAACTGTAACACAGACACTGCTGTGTTTTAGGTGTTCCAAACACTGACAATGGAAACTCGATGGTGCTGCAGTTCTGCAGTTTGTTCCTGGTTTTGGCTTTGATCGTAGTCAGCGTGGTGTTTATCTACTTCGTCAAAAAGAAGGTATATACTTATCTGCACACATGCATGCACACAAACACAGCCACAAATAAATACGTGACACAACCCCTTTTTTCTTTCTAATAGAAACCCCAGTATCAGCCCCAGCTGCAGATTCTCCAGATGGTCGGGCCCAATGATAATGATTATTCCTACATTAACTTCAAGGACTTTGAGTATGAAATGAAATGGGAGTTTCCCAGAGAAAACCTGGAATTAGGTATGAATGCCATCAATAACACTGGACTGAAATATTAATTTTCTGGTTTTGCATATTAATTTATGTGTAAAGCCTAGAAGGTCCATGACAGTAAAGACAATGCCTATGTCATCGTCAGGTAAGGAACTGGGCTCTGGTGCTTTTGGCATGGTGGTCCAGGCCACAGCTTATGGCATTAACAAGCCTGGAGTTTCACAGCAGGTGGCCGTCAAGATGCTTAAGCGTGAGTGTTTCACATACATGAAAGGTGAGTTAAATGCAAACTATTATGGGGCACGGCCAGTTGATCTGGTATTTTTCCACACAGAGAAACACCAAACGGTGGAGAAAGAGGCTCTGATGTCTGAGCTCAAGATGCTGACTCACATTGGTAACCACGCCAACATTGTTAACCTGCTTGGGGCATGCACAGATTCAGGTACATTTATCACAGTTAATTTACATCTGTGTACAATGAATGCCACCAACTGATAACAGAATTGGGGATTCAGAGCTGGCGGTTAAATTGTGTAAAGTTTTGCAGTGAAATTTAACTTGATATCATCGTAGTTGGTCCACATGAGACAATGTAACTGCTGTTACAATGATTACTGTTGTTTTTCCCATATAGGACCAACATACTTGATTTTCCAGTACTGCTGTCATGGCGATCTGCTTAAATACCTGAAGAAAAACAGCGAACGCTACCATAAGTGTGTGACCGATGCATTCCATAAGGACCGTTTCAGCAGCCTTTACCATAACCTGCAGCCAGAGAAAAACTCTAGGTGGGAACAGAACTCAATATGGGAAAAATATTAGACATAAGATCATGCTGCAGTTCAAATATGTGTACATGTGTCTATATAGATGGAGGAGTATTTTAAATCTGTGTATAGGATAGGTTCAGACTGACGTTGTGTTGTCTTCTCAGTGAGCTTGGGACAAGCGGGGATTCCTATGTGCACATGTTCCCCTCCACCACCAGGGGGCAGGAGGACATTGCCCTCCTCACTCACTCAAACAACTTTAGTGACTTGGACAACACTGAAGGTCTGAAATCTGAGTTTTGAGAGACAGACACACTGCTTAACAGAGCTCATTATAGTGTAGATGGATTCTGATTGAGCAGAAAGTAACAACCCTCACAGTTATGTTGATAGTATCTAATTCCAATTTATCTGCAGACCCGGCGATCTATGACCCAGAAGATCAGATGGAGGACCTGCAGGCCCTGACCTTCGATGACCTGTTAAGCTTTGCCCTCCAAGTGGCCAAAGGCATGGAGTTCCTCTCCTCCAAAAATGTAAGAGCCACACTGTGTAAACTCTCAGAATCACATACGATTGAGACTCTACTTTTTAAATAGAGGTTAAATAAAGCAAAAATAATTAAAAAACAAACAAACAGGAATTTAGTGTTAGTATTTAACTCTGAGAAGTACTGAATTACAAGTAGATGTACCTCAAATTTGCTGCTTGTCTGTCTCCAGTGTATCCATCGGGACCTGGCAGCTCGAAATGTGTTAGTGACAAAGGGCAGACTGGTGAAAATTGGTGACTTTGGCCTGGCCCGGGACATTGATCACGACTCCAACTACGTTGTGAGAGGAAATGTAAGTCAAATGATGCTGCTAACCCGTCTTTTGGTGCTTAGTCCTGTCTTTTTTTTAATTACTTCTCACATGTAATGTGACTTACATGGCTTTGCTGACTTGTAGGTGCGTTTGCCAGTGAAGTGGATGGCACCAGAGAGCATCTTCCAGGGGATGTACACCATGAACAGCGACGTCTGGGCGTACGGCATCCTACTCTGGGAGATATTCTCACTTGGTATCCCTTTCAGATGAGCACTCTTCATGAGTACATTTTAAAATACAGACAAATAATCAATTTCGGCACAATGTTTAATACAAACTGTGTCTGTAACTGTTGGCCTCAGGTCTCACTCCGTACCCAGGCATGAAGGTGGACCACTCCTTCTATTCGATGATTGAGAGAGGATTTCAGATGGAGTGTCCGTACCATGCCAACGAGTCGGTGTAGGTGTCTTTGTGTAGCATGTACTTCTACAAAATGGACACAGTATTTGAATAGAATTTAGAATCAATATTGTACACCATTAGGGATTATTTATATTTAATCAAATGAACTTTGCATGCATCTCAGAATATTTTATAATTTTTCTTCTCAAGGTACGGGATGATGCGTGAGTGTTGGGCACTGGATCCCTGTAACCGCCCTACTTTCTCCAAACTGACGTCTTTTATGTCTGACCAGCTGACAGACAGAGAAGAGAAGGTAGGGCAACGTCAGCATATTCTGGGTCTAGAATCTAGCCACAAAATTATTTCGGAATATTCTAATTTAATCCACGTCTTTCACATCCATCAGTGACACAGATTATAATACTGTCTGGATCAGATATGAGCAGCATTGTTGTCTAATCGAAACCCCCTTGCGCCTTCCTCTTTCAGCTCTACCACAATATGCTCGACCAGACATCTAGTGACTATCAGAATGCACCTGCTGTTTTGGATATTTCTGCTTTAACAAAGCCGAACGAGAACAAGGTGCAGTCAGCCAATGAGTACTGTCACACTCACGCGACTGAAGATTGCAAAGAGGAAACGTCCATCATCGTGCCGGATGACGACACAGATCTGAAGGCATGTGGTGCAGAGTGATCACCGATCATTGATCGCCTGCTCCTTTCATGTTGTACATCCCATTTTAATGAATTAGGGTTGGCAGGATGTTAGACCACATGCAAGTATAGCCTTCAGAATGTCAAATAAATTACCTCCCTAAAAACTGAACATTAGAATCCTCACAAAGGGAGAATGTATTGCTTTTGTATGATACTGCATCAGTTACAGGTACAATTAATGCAGTTATTTTTTATTGTAGCTAAAAGGTTTCAATGCGAAATATTATGTCTACTGACATGTAAGCTTTGTTGTAACTTTTTCTAAACCTCCTTTTATACTTTGGCAAGTGATCTTTTTAGTTTCAGATTTTATCTTATATGCAGGTTAATATAGATCAAAGGCAGCGTTTGCCTTTTATTTTTAATTTTGTAGCAATTATTTTGTACTGGTTTCTTATGTTTTGTCAGCAGATGATAGATATTAAATGCTGTATATCAGGTATTTAATGGGCTGGACTACGTTTCATACGGCGCCTTTCTACCTTAACAGCCTTTACAATTCACGCACACATTCACACACTGATGGTGGAGGCTGCCACTTCGACAACGTTGATGGAAGAGCCTGGGATTGAAGCAGTAACCTACCCATTGCTACGACCTTTTTTTACATTTTAAACAAAGCTTTAATCATTTTGGTTATTTTGATTGTTCGTACATTAAATTTTCATGTTGAAACATTAAATCTACAATTAATAATATTTTACCCACTGAATTTAAACCTAATGGTTGAAAGTGGATCTGAGGTATTAGGGTTGTGACCCCTCATACACACTGTACATGCTCCCCTCTTCAGCAGATTGCTTTATACGGTTCTTTCTGGACGCCTGATGTGTTGGAAGTACACACTGCACAAGTGCAAAAATATTAAAAATAAATGAAATATAAGACACCTGTGCCGATTTTTGTTTTGATTTTGCATTTGTCACTAGTTTAGTACTTGCCTTTAAAGCAGGATAAGGTAGTTTTGCTTAGCAACAGCAGCCTCTCCTGGCACAAGTGGTAATAATTGGACACTTTGAGAGGAGGGTACTGCACTACTTGTAACATCGTTTGATGAAAGAGCAGAGTTGACAGGCTGTACACGGTGGAAACAGCAGCCAGTGGAGATTTGAGGTTGCTGTCTCTCCATCTGAACTTGTAAATGCAGTTTCTAACAGCTAGTGTCACGCTGACTGAGTGACAAGCGGCAGATACGCTGCCTTGTTCTTTTTCTTATCCATCCACCTCCTCTTCTGTCTCTTCGCCGTTTTACATCTTAAATGAAAACTCTGAAATGAAAACAAAAAATAGGACACCCCTAACATGTCACTGATATAATCAGGCAAATCCCAGGAGAATAGGGTTCCTATACTGCTTTCTCTGCATCAATCCTATGACGTCATGAGGTTTCTCTCTATAACATATTCTGTATCCTCGCTCATAGCTCCTCCTTCTCTTCGCTCCTCCTGCCTCCTGGTGCAGTTTCTATTGAGACATCCCATGTGACGCAATGACTTCACTTTTTGGGTCACAGGCAGGAAGACAGGAGGAGGAAACAGGCGCACATTAGTGAAAAGAGAATTGCAAGAACAAGGTATTCAGAGCGAAATTTACCCTATTACAAAACGACTTTGAAGCTATTTCTATAAAAGCCAAATAATAACCATTTGTTGCTTTAAACTTTCCGGCAACTTCCCCGCCAATGTTACATTATTGGCCAGGAGGTCTTACAAAGAAAACATTAACCACAGCAGGCAGTCGTAGGCCGCTTGTTCTGTCCCCAAAAGTGCGTTAACCTTCGGGTCCGAAGGTTCATTTAGGCTGCGTTTACTGAAGAACTCAAACATGGACATGGCCGCAGTGAATGCTCTTCCATACGAGGATTTTGTGAATATTTTCGGCAATGTGGTGGAGAAATGTCCCATTATAACAGCTGCTGTGTGGTCGCTGCGTCCCTTTCAGAACATTGACGCATTACAGGCTGTTGTGAGTGAGTTCATCGATGCTCTGCCAGAATCTGGTGAGCCCTTATTTTATTAATCTATCATTTGTAGCTCGGTTAAAGCAGAGGAGGAATGATCCTGATATGCCTATGAGTGCAATACTCAATCACAATGTGTGCTCAGGTAAAGAGGGGATCCTCAGGTGCCACCCGGACCTCGCGGGCAGGGACCTCCAGAGCGGCTCGTTGACCCAGGAGTCACGCGAGGAGCAGGCACGAGCTGGGATGGATGCGCTGACCTCCACGGAGGCCTCGCGCATGGCCCGGCTCAATGAGGAGTACAAGGAGCGTTTTGGATTCCCGTTTGTTATCTGCGCCAGGATGAACGACAAGGCGACCATTTTACGGCAGCTGACCGAGCGCCTCGCGAACGAGCGCGCGGCGGAGAGGGCGTGCGGCATCGAGGAGGTGAAGAAGATATGTCGCCTGCGTCTCCAAAGTCTCCTGCACCGTGACGTACCGAACAGGCTATAATATGGACTTAACCATACACCAATGGAAAGGCTTCTGTTGCTGGCTGTGATATTTGCTTTATTACAAATGTATTATTCATCTATAATACTGTACAATAAATTCTTCAAACAATAACGTGTATCCGTTCTGATTCAATAACTCGGCGTATATACAAGTGGAAAGATCTCATTACTGCTCACATGTCTAATGTTAACACCTGTTGGGAGTTTTATTTAAGCTAACGGGGATCTGGGTGATCCTTGGTGGTCTCAGCACGCCACCAGGCGTCCAAAAGATCACAAACCATGTAGGTGAGTTGTGATGAAATGTCCCCTTAGTCCTGTAAATGATTGAGGGGTGGCCCTTGAGAGAGTTGAATGTGGTCCCTCTTAAATGTATTGTGGTCCGGAGGGACTGCTGATTCATATCTAAAAACTCTCTTGTCTATCATGTGGATCTATTATTTTCAGGTTTTCATAGTTTAAAAAAAAAAAAAAAGATCCACAGTCAGTCTTAAGTGCCTCCTTCGGGTCTAGGCGGGCTTTCTGGGCTCCGAGGCTGGGAGAGTGTGCCCGTGTAGAGGGGACACAGGGGGTGTGGCGGAGTGAGGTCCGTTGGTGGAGGAGACCCCTCCCGCGGTCTCCCCCTGGTCTCCAGAGGTGATGGAGGAGTCCTGGTCTGGATCGACCCCCCTCGTCCTCCTCCGGTCCTCCTCCTTTTTCCACTTCATGCGGCGGTTCTGGAACCAGATCTTGATGTGGCGCTCGGTGAGGCCGAGTGTGAGCGCGAGCTCCACGCGGCGCGGCCTCGAGATGTAGCGGTTGAACAAGAACTCCTTCTCGAGCTCCAGCAGCTGGGCGCGCGTGTACGCAGTCCTCGTGCGCTTGTTTTCCTCAGTCTCCGCCATCACATACGGTCCTAAACACAGACAGGGTTTGTTCTCATGATTTAAAAGTGACGGAGGTTTAAAATAAACTTTTGTATGAACAGAATGTCAGTATTTGTATTTGCCAA
>CAAKHC010014059.1:0-20666 GCA_901007825.1 Macroramphosus scolopax | reverse complement strand
AGCTGGGCGCGCGTGTACGCAGTCCTCGTGCGCTTGTTTTCCTCCGTCTCCGCCATCACATACGGTCCTACACACAGACAGGGTTTGTTCTCATGATTTAAAAGTGACGGAGGTTTAAAATAAACTTTTGTATGAACAGAATGCCAGTAAATATAATTGCCAATGTATTTATTATCATAGCTTTTGAGGCTACTGAAAATGTTGTACCATGGATGCATGTTGAACTGACCTACGGGTAGATGTCAGAAACCACAGTGTCTGCTTATCTCATGATACAAATAATCACTACAATTCACTCATGTTAAAAAAATTCAGGGAATTATAGGACAACTAAATAAGTCTACTAATGGAATTTTGGCTTTGGGACTGGTTGTTCTCCAAGTTAGGAAAAATACGCACTTAGTGTAATTATTATTATTATTACACGTGATAAACATCTAAATTATAACAAGTGATATAGTGACATATCAGTTTATATTTGATAACGTGTACTGTGGTTGGCAATATTTCAGAGCCCAAACAGAAAGTCCCTCCTTTAGAAAGCCCTATACATGGTTTCTATATACACTGTCGGAATTCTTAAAAAGCATGAAGAATAAACCTTTTGGTACAAATAAATCAATTGCTCTCACTATTTTATTTCATTTTGTCTGTGTGGCTTAGTGCTTAACTTGACTTGCATGGAGAACATTTTCCTGTTTTTGTGAAAATCTAAACCACATTTCCCCCAATTTACAGGGTATACGGTGACAATTTAATTGAAAAGATAAGAACATATACTGATTTAATTCTTAAAATGTCTACAAGCCCAGACATGTGTAACAAAAGATTTGAGTTAAGGGTTATATAAACCCAGTTGTTAATTCTAATCAAACAGTGCCCCACCAACAGAAGAAAGATAATTGAATTGACAAATTAATAATTTTGGTTGCAAGCTTGGTCGCATGAAAATTGTAGACTTTAGTAACCCCCTTGTGATTAAAAAAAAAAACTCAAGTCTTTTATCTATGTGGCAGAAAGGACCAATAGTGGGTTTTAAACCCACAAGCCAATGATGGATTAAGATTTAGCGATTTATGGAAACGTTTATACACAAGAACACGCATTCTTGTGACGATAAGACCCGATAAAGGCAAGCAGTGACCTTCCGGGGCCTTTACAAACTGACTGACAGGGTCAACTAAAACACCCAGGATAATATTGTTTTGAGCAAATGATGTCATCTGGGCCTTGAATGCGTCAACTGAAACTCACAGGTTTGTAGAACTTGTGTTTTTTTTTTTACTTGTTATACTGTGTCACTACAATCAAGTCAAATAGAATCTGCATGGAAAGATTTGACCCTTCATGAATGACTTTTGTAATTATGGTCATAAACCGAGAGCATTTCCTGATATGCAGCGGTGTGGAGGATTACCTGTCCACTGGCCCTTCCAGGTGTGTGAGTGGGATTTGGTGGTTTTCATCCAGGGGAATGGTAGGTGATATTTGCTCTGTTCCTCCGCGTCTCCATAACCTGCGACATGCGGGAGAGGCTGCTGCTGGAGCCCCTGCGGGTGGTGGAGCTGAGGAATACCGGGATCCTCCCGCATAGGTAGACTGTAAGTTGGGGCAATGTCAGGGAGGCTGGCCGACTCCAAGGATCCCATAGACGGCGGTGTGTAGACGGAGTGGACCTGTCTGCTCATGTAGAGGCACGGCGGAGGGCTGTAGTCCTCACCTTGTGATCTCTGGTAGACGCAGGAGTCTTTAAAAACCAGAGAAGGGTTGTAATAATTTTCCCGATTCATCGCTGCCGAGTGTGTGGGGCCGTTTGCGCGCACATGCACCCCGCGCCCTGCCTCGGTGTGGAGCGTCTGCTTCACCTGCTCCTGGTGCAACTGCGAGGCCCTCACGGCACCACACAGGTGAGTCACTCTGTCACCATGTGACTCTGCAGCGCACAAACCATTGGGTTTCACTGTTTGCTCAGACCTATAACCCTCAGTTTCCAGGATATTCTGCGGCATGTGGGATTTTCAGTAAATTGACAGAACGGCTGTCCACGTGTAAATCGATGCCACTCTGTAAATAAACTTTTACATGCATCCACCTGCCTCCAAGGCAGCAGACAGGTAAATCAGAGGGACCCAGAAGAAGGTTTAAACGGTCATTTGATGGGTCTATAAAGCATCCTCAGCCATTTTATATGGATATATGTCTCGTCTGCACAAATCGATAGGCTGACCTGCAAGATAAGAGATGGGGAGACAGTTGTCTTGGAAACTTGGATGACAATCTCAAACACCGACCAATTTCCTCATCTCTTTTTTCATTCAGCTACACCTTCCTGACTTGGTGACTTTTTCAAATGTGCCCATTACACTGAAGTAAATGCATCATTTAACACCATTTAGTGGGTGTGGGTCCGCAGTTGCTGCACGATGGGCCCCGGGCGATAACAACCGCAGAGCCGCTGCACTCTCACACTGTTTGCTGGCCATTAGCCGCCGGTGAGGTGTGTGTTCGCCTCATTAAACAGCAGCTCTCCTGCTAAACCAATTAGGTCGGAGTGAGCAGAACTCAATTAACGGACGTTCGCGTGGAGGGTGCGTTCACAGCCTGCGAGCTCACCTTTAAAACAAAAGTGAGCCTCTGTCACCGGATCGGGGTGGTTTTTCTATTTTTTAAGCTATAAACCGTCCAGATCACCTTGGTGGTGTTTATCAACACACTATTTGCTCTGAGTTCTTCAAAAGCAATTACAGCACTTTCCTCAGTATCTTAATGGGGCACTCAGAGATGCAATAAAGTTCAAGTAAGCCAATTCTATACAAATCACCCCCCTGCACTATGGCTTAATGGAGGTTATATTTGATCATTGTTTCAAAGCGGAAGGAAACAGTTAACCCAAGCTCTTCTCCAGTGCAAATGGACAGCGTTTTTTTATGAAGCGCGAGGAGCAAAACGCAATTTAGCATACCGACCAGACAGTGAAGCAACTTTGCATAATGGCTTAAGCGGAGGAGTAATGCAGCCACGCTTTGCATCATGGGTAATTGCGTGGAGTTCCAAACCAAAGAGACAGACACATTTATAAACTCTCTGGATGTGAAACAATAAAATTTGTTATACACATAAGACAGGCCAAATGGACAGGGCAGATATAAAAAGCATTACAGCATTTTCAACGCTTGAGCAAGTGTCCATCTGTTGTGCTGAAACACATTGGAGCCACTAGAACACATGGACATTCTGCATTTATGCCCCAGTTTCATCTCATTATTTGTACTGTTTTACTATCACTCGACAACCTTTTTAATAAATAGCCCCACTGGCGTTATTTATTGACCCTCTTAAGCCTGGGAAGAAAAGAAAATTCCAACAAGCAGTAATTCAATAATACATCTTCATATACATTATATTAAATCTTTAATCTTTCACATCAACAGAAAACATCAGGCACTTCCATCGGGGAATGATCATCTTATTTGTTACGCAGACGGCAGTCAACAATGCAAATATCGTCAGATACTGATATACAGCAAATTAATTGACGCATCCCTAATAATTACTATACAATTTAAAGAGGACACTCATAGGAAAAATTTGATTTTCTTCTCCTTTTACAGACAACAGGTACATGTCAGAATGTTGGACACGTGATAAAATGTCTTTCCAAGTGTGGCGACAGCAACACAGTTTAAGTAAACATTTTGACCATTGAAAAATGACAGAAAAATGCCAATGGTATATAATTAAAAACTTCCTCTGTTGTATAACTGAACCAAAAATAAATCAAACTGTGAGCCATGTGTGAGGGGAGGTCTATAATCCAACTGAAATTAATGTCAAGAGTTCTGTCAGCTCTGGACTATAATGCTAGGGGGAAATGTTAGACAGAATAAACAAAAGAGCAGTTTACCTTCAACCTATATGAGCAATTTAAAAGAATCGACTAACACTAAAATGTGGGTTACACGCTAAAAGAAACTGTTCAAAAACATTGTACTTGTAGTTTGTGGCGTCTACTATTTGCGACACGTGAACAAGCCATGTGCTATCAGTCCACCGGCAGGCCTGTGGAGAATGTTGGTTGGTCAGAGAACAGTTTTAGGAGTCCTGTTTCCTGGACAGGGAGTGGCCTCTGGAAAGCAGTGCTCCTACCCATTAGTCTTTATTCATGATGTCAGTGTTTGTCTTGTTCTGTGCTCTGGTCATCCTTGCTGTGTGCCTGGCCTCTATCCGGCCTATGACTCCTTTCCCAGTCTCTATCCGGTTTCTTTACTTCGTTATTGCGCTTGCCCCTGTGATGATGATGTTTATGGTCTGTGTGTCCAGCATTTTTCCTGTGCTCTCTGGGAGGTGATCTGCTGCGGCCACGCCTTTCCTCGGGGGACTCGCTCCTCAAGCGTCCTCTTCTGGCGGAGTGTCCTGTTGTGGGCTCAGCAGTGTGCCGTTGTAGACCGGTGGAGCGCAGGGTGTTGAGAAGGAAGCGCTTGTTGGTGCCCTGCAGTGGACATTTCAACCTGGCAGAAGAAGGAACAGGAACAAGTCTTCAAAAGAGAAATGTGGATATTAAATAAAGTGGATTAAAGGAAACACCCCAAGAGATGAATAGGACTTTAAAATGAAACTTATTTTCAATTTTAGCATGAATGTGCTGTATTGAAGACTTGTACTTCAGAGTTTGGAGCCATGTTGTGGAATAAATGTCTTGAAAGAAACTATTATGTAGTAATAGACAATGTACAGAGATATAAAAGGAGGATGCTGTCAATTGAATTCAAAGGTACACTAATACTGTGTCATCCCTAATTGAGTGAGTGTTCATATGAATGTCAAAAAATACTTCACACTAACCCAAATTCCTTATTATGCATGATTAAACGATCATGCATCATTGTTTCAGTTCTAAATCATTAATAATGTGACTATAATGTTAATTTTACAAATAAAAAAAAAAAGATTAAACATAAAACCTGCACAAAGACCAAAATACTGCACTAGAGTCCACACATTACTGACATTTTAGCGACAAGCCAGACTACACAGACCGAAGTTAAACATGTTAGAAGAAGGCTGCACTGTCAACATGAAGCTGATACAGATGGCATGTGTAACACAGTGCTCACCATCCTCCGGGGCCCATGGTCTCTGCTCTCACCCGAGCCCGGTCAGTCTCCCGGAGGAGCTCCTCGATTGCGCGCCTGGATGGAGAAATACAGACAACAACACAGCTAAATGAGCCAAATTAGGTGGAGAAATTGGATGGATTTTGATGTCAAAGATTGCGTAAAAGGAGAACCATTGAGCGAATCATTTAATTAATTGAGAGGAAACGTGACTCGTTAGCGAGTGAATGGGGGACAGTGTCCTGGTTTAATCCGAGCGGCGGAATCGGCAAAGGAGAGTAAATTCTCTGATTTAGCCGACCTCTCACCACATAGTGCAGGCAGCCAATTATATCTTTAGCTTGAGTTACAGGGACGGGGTTTTTTCACGAGTACTTCACTCTCAAAATACAATAATTGTAACAGCTGTAGACTAAAAATATCCTCCCTACAGACGGAGGGGTTGCAGTTAGAGAGGGAAACTAGGTAACGCCGTGCAGACAGTAGCTAAACACGTGAACAGCAAAGTAGTAACGTACTTTTCCAGTTCGTTTTCCTCTGCCATAGCGCTGTGATCAATAACAACTTCCAACGTCAATTTGACTACGAGGGATGGTTATAGGTCAATTAACAGAGCATCATTTTTGTTTACTTTACGGTGAGGTCCTTCCAACAAGGACCCTGTGCTTTTGTGTCCAAGGCTTTGCCTGATCAGAACAGCCTTGTCTTTAGTTTAGTTTAGTTTAGTTTAGTTTAGTTTAGTTTTCCCAAAATCGTTCAATATTAATAAAAGTCAGTATGAATCAGAAACATTATTTTTAATCATACAAACAATTACTTAAATAAGGGATTCTAAAAGTGGGGTCCGGTGACCAACAGTGGTCCTTGAGGGGGTTCAAGGGGTCCTCCGCAAAAAAGGGAATGAACTAGTTTCACAATAATTCTCTCCATAAGTAACATGATTACAGAATGTAGGCCTATGACTATTGTGGTCAAGGGGGTCATACATAGGAGTTAAGTTTAGCTGCGTAACAGTTACAGTACTATTTGGTGTGTACCTGTGCACCATATTTAACAAATTGCTTTTATAATAATGATAATAAGGCACATTAAAATCAAATTAAGAAGTAAAAATGCAGGATTGCAGATGATTTATTGATAAAGGCAACATTTCTACCATGGCTTGATGGTTTAGAAAGTGAGAAATCTATGTTCATAATTACTTGACGATACAAAATGTTATTATAAAGTAACGATGGCTGATTGTTGGCCACACAACCTCGCAGTAGGAGAGGTACAGAAGAGAATTCGGGAAACCATAAAAAAAATGATTTTGAGTTCTGACTCTTCACCCAGAAATCTGACTTTAATCTCAGAATTCAGATCCTGGGATTCAAGACAGATTTGTGAATTCTGAAAGTCTGAATTTTTTTTTACAGAGGCCCTTATCCTCTTTGACAGAGAGACAGTAACGTTAGAACCCGAAATTATTTTTATAACAATGAATTTGGGAGTTTTTTCTTAGCAGGCAGTTTGGCAGCTACCCTTGTTTCTGGATTGACATCCACAGGCCCCGCCTACTCGTCTTGACTGACAGTTGTGGGCGGGACCAGCTCCGCCAAAGGCACGGGGGCGTTTTCGTGCGGGTTTGCAGAACGGTCCGTTGCGGTGAATGCGTGATTGACGTCCCGCCGCTAAAAATCTTCCCCCTTTTTGGGGCCGGAGTGCACGGCGCGGAGGAGCAGCCGGATCAGGTAATATTCCTTTCGCATACATATTCTGCCTAAACATCTACAGTGTCACTGTGTGGCTGTCTTTGCAATGATATTGCCATTGTCCTGTCCTATCTTTTCCGCTTGTGGAGGGTCGGATGGAGTCAGACAGATGGAGGAAATGATTTAAATCTGCTCTGGTCTAATCAAATGTGTTTAACGTGTCTCAGATAATGACACTGCAGTTGATACGATGCCAATATAATGAGGACAATGACAATGAAAATATGAGTCCAGTGTTGTTGTCAATACAAGCCTCTGTGACTGTGCAACAGACATTGCAAAACAGCAGCAGGCCTGTTCTTGCAAGTCGACATTAGCTTTTCTGGATTTTTTTTAAGATAAGGGACTATGAGAGGGGTTTATAAAAATGTAGGCTAAGCCGACAAGACCTGAGTTTTAAATCTGTGGCCAAAGCATCATCTCATTTTATTTGAAAATGTAACTTCTGCATGCCAGGGAGTTAATGGTTTGTCCAGGGTTGCAGGATTAGATTGTCATCCCTGAAAAACGAAAAATGAGCATAGACGAGTGCAGGGTTAAGACTTTTATTTATTGATGTAGAAAGCAATGCAATGACAATAACAGCATGGCCTTGGACTCTCACACAGACACGGACACACACACAGTGGGATTATAAGAGACTTGTATGTGTACAAGAATCTCTTTTCGACCTATGTTTAAAATAGATTTAAGTGCTTTTCATGGTCAGGGCTCTAAACTGCTGCTTCAGTAAAAAGCTCAGGACTTTACTTATTGATAAAGAGTATTTGCCGGATCTGCTCCCCAAAAAGCTCTTGTGCAGGCTGTGTGTGTGTGTGTGTCTTTGCTTGTGTAGACTAATGCTTGCATGTCTACAAGTCAGTGCGTACGTGTGTGAGTGTGTGATGTGGTGATGTCACAGCTTTGTTATAGAAACAGAGAAGCCTTGTGTCCTCATGATTAATTCATGTCCAGCTGCGGGATAGAGACAGAAGCAGCCAGTCACATAGAGACAGGAGCACGTACTTAAAGGAGGCTGAAATAAATAACCATCGGACCGGTAGCCAAGGAGACAGGAGAGACAGGTTGTCACAGAAATGGGTAGCCACGGTGACGAGATGAAAAAAGGAGCAAAAAATAGAACCAAGGGGCTCTTATCATCACCGTCTGCGCTGTCTGACAAGGCTCTGCCAAGGAGGAGCAGAGCATCCTCCTGAGAGATCTGTTGTGTGGATCCTCTGCATCCTTCTCCGGCTACACTCTGAATGTCAAGCCCCACTGAACAGAACAGGCTCCAGGTCGTCATGGAGACAGGAGCAGACCCTCTGTGGAACAGAGGCAGGTAGTCACTGTGGTTTGGCTGTCCGGCTGTGTGCTGAGGCACGCCCTCTGCTGTCTGCTGGTAGCATCAGGCCGACAGGGGCACAACTAATAGGGTTGCTTTAATGTGTTTGGACGTGGAAGTGTTCAGCATGTACAGTGCATTAACTCCGGGGAGCCACTCCAGAGTAATTTCTTTCAAGACTTTGCTTTAGGCATGTTCTCTGTCTGTTGCAGAGGAGACTGAGTGTGTCTACCGAGCACACACAAAACCAAAAGAGTATATCGTTTCACCATCTGCTCTTCTGTTTCTTTCCCTTTCCTTGTTTTCCATCTTTCCGATTTTACGTCCCATTAATCTCTTTCATGCCCCCTGTTCTCCTCTCCCTCTCCCCATCTCCTATGCTTCTTTCTACATTTCGCTGGCACTATTTTCCCTCTCTGTTGCTCTCCCAATCCCACTTGCTCTGATCTGTGTCCTCTCTCTGCCTCAATCCCAGATAATTCCCTCTCCGTGGAATTGGAAGATTGCAGCAGGCGAGAGCAAAAGAGAGATTATACTGCCAGATTAGTGGACAGGAGCAGCATACATACATAATCTCAGCACACTCATACACACATGCACGCGCACACACGCCCGTGGGGCTTCTCTCATGCCAGCTCAGACGCTCATGCAGACACACGGGCCCATGTGCACAAATAATTTGCCACATGAGTAAATGCATAATCAGACACTTGTTGTTTTTCTGAAACAGCTGTTTAACCCTCTTTCTTCGCGCTCTCACATGCAGGGTGATGTGCCATCAACCACTGGAGGGCATCTGTCCTCTGTGTAACCTGTTCATCCTGTGAAGCGTATGGGATAGGAGTGTATGTGCCCCTTCCCAACACCGCAGCCCCACTGGAGTCGTTTGTGCCAAAGCTGAGTTGTGTTGAAGGAGCAGAGATGGGCAGCCCAGGCTGCGAGGTGGGTCTCGCCGGGCCGCTGGAGCCATCCCTGGACACTCTGTGTTCGGAGTGTGGCCAGATCCACCGCAGCTGGGAGAACCACCTTTACAACTATCGTCTGGAAGTGGACGACGACCTGGTGTGCCACATCTGCCTGCAGCCGCTGGTGCAGCCGCTCGACACACCCTGCGGCCACACCTTCTGCGCCCGCTGCCTGCGTAGCTTCCTCCAAGATAGGGACTTCTGTCCGCTGGACAGGACGCGGCTTCAGCTGCAGGCCTGCCGCAGATCGAGCATACTAGTTCACAAGCTGCTGGACAAGCTGTCTGTGTCTTGCCCTCTCAACCCAGTCTGCTCCCTCAGCATGCCGCGATGTGACCTGGAGGCCCACCTGAAACACAGGTAACCACGCCTCCATTCAGACACACTACATGGACCCATGAACAAGCTGCATGCTTGAGAGGCAGGTTTTCAGATTTGACTTACCAGCCATACATTTTAATTGCACTTTTTCGGTAGCCAATCAGATCATGATGAAGGACATCACCTAATTTGTGCTAATTCACCTCAAACGGGGGTCGTTGTGCTTTCAAATCTTCTCAAAAGCGGCAGAATCTTTTGGAGATATCATAAGCAGCTTGGAATGGTTCGACTTACCGATCTACCTTAAAGGTTTCCGCCCAGCCACACTTTGGCTTTTGGCCCATTTGGACCAGGTGCTGCGAGACCCTGAGGGGATTATTAGGCTGTAAATCATGTGACGAGGGATTAGTGGTTCCCTACGATAGTCATGGGTTGGCTGACCAGAAGCTCCATGTTCTCATTCTGCAATCATGCTGAGCAACTTCAACACCAGAGATCTTTTCAACCACTTCTTCTGTGAGACAGCCAAGGGCAACCCTGGCTTGTGGTGAGTAGAAAGCAGCGTGAGCTGGGACGGCGAGATTACAAATTAGCTTTGTCTATTCGTTGTTTCTACCTGCCTCCAAATTTACTTCCTTATCTTTCCGTGGTTTACTTTCTGTGTGTTGTTGATATCAAAATACACGTGGCTAGATTTCACTTTTGTTAACACAAATTTTTGATTTGTAAATATGTAAAAAAAAAACAGATTCGGAGGAGGTGAAGAAGATTTTAATCCGGCGTATCGATCAAGGAAAACATTCCTACATAAACACCCCTTGAGACTGCTGCAAAGCAACAGCCGTCGGTGCTTTGACACTTGCTTATCGATCGGTTATTCGGTGACCAACACAGTAGAGTTAAGGAGATTTCATTAACAAGCTCACACTAACAAGCTGTCAAAAGCTTTTCTGAGACAGTTGTTTTAACAGGAGACCCCTGACAGAGTCTCATATGTACGTGACGTTATGTAACGTGAGTTGAATTACGGTAAAACAGAATGTAATAGAAGCATGAATAGAGAAGAGTCAAACCAGATCAAAGAAGGTATATATATATATATATATATAGTATATTTTTACAGACATTCTTTAATAAAGATTAACCCCCGGCCCACGTGGACATACCTTCCCTCTGCCCTGCCTGCCGACTTAGGTCTAAGATAGTAACAGGAGCCAACAGTCAGCTGTCACTCTGTGACTTTGTCAGTCAGTGTTGTAGATTAGGGATCCGACACTGAACCTTAGATTAAAAGACAAGACTACCAGGCCGCCGAGTTCTTTGGTGGTCAAGGCAGGGTGGATGATCTCGTTACTGACGCTGTCAGTCAGTGAGAGTAGAAAAGCCCGAGCAAACGACAGGGGAGACGGACACATTTCGCTCTTCTTCGAACCAGAAAAAAGTTTTTCTCTTCAGTCTTCGTGGAAACGTCTTGGGTCAACGCCAGAAGCCTCTTAACACAAGGCCACACGGAGCCCTGCATCTAGTTCACGACTGTTTTAGGTTTTAAATATTGCAAAGAGAACAAAGAGTCCTTGGCCGGTAATATCTACTGTCTTGTCGTAATGGATGAATGTGTTTCTCCGAAGGAGAAAGAGCACGTAAATAATTCAACCACAACATAGCTGCCACTTAGAGTAAATACTTCCGAGTCAATTAATGATGAGATCACATTGATCCCTCGGGGCTGTCTGTCTGGTTATTTTTAATTCTTTTCCAGTGGAGAGTATCTGTGAGCAGGAGTAAGGAAATGAGAATTAAGGTGTATTTTTTGATATGATTGGTTGAGTCAAATTCAGGGTATCAGATTAGAAATAATCCTCCGAAGACCACAAATGTCTCTCCGAAACCTCAGGGCAACCCATTCAATCGTTTTTGAAAAAGTGATGGATCAACCTACAGCAGACCGGCTAGAAGAGAAGTTCCCTGATGGGATCAAGTGAGCGCCACATCAAATTAACTCATGCTGGACTTAATTTTCTTTACATGTCAGATGGACTAACAAACTGACGCCTGTTGCTTGGTGAAAGGTGTCCCGGGACGCGGTGCCAGCAGACCAGTGTGGATGGTCCACGTAGCGAGAGTGGGGATGACCGAGCGATGGTGACCAGCCCTCCCGGATCCCCGACCTCCCCTCAGACAGAACTCAGGGACGGCACAACCTCACCTCCCTCTGGACACAACAACACCTGCACCAACGCACCCACGTGGACGGACAATGCGGGCCTCGACAACCCCGCCTTCGAGGAGAGCACTGAGGAAGAAAGTGAGTTGATTGGCTGGTTTGGATCGTTAGGGAACGCAGTTAAAATCTCACTCTCTCTTTTCTACGTCCGACTTAGGTGTGGTGGGGTTGGAGTGTGTTGTCCCGAGGGTGAAGCGGCCACTAAGTAATCCCTGCATCCACCTCCTCCGCTCTGTTAGCTCCACCTCCTCTGGCTGGGACTGCCCCGAGTCCCCACCTTTCTCTGCCGAAGAGGGTAAGACATTCATTTTCTCCCCAATGAAAGCAAGAGATGTAGAATAGTGCTTACGCAACCTGCAAGACTTGTAATCAATCTGAAGGAAGGAAGTGCCGCCGTGTAATCTGATTTGTGTTTCCGATTAGGCTGCGTTAAGTTGCCGTCCCTTCCTGAAGGAGAGATAACTGCCATAGAGGTCCACCGGTCGAACCCGTATGTTGAGCTGGGCATCAGCATCGTGGGTGGAAACGAAACGCCTCTCATTAACATCGTGATTCAGGAAGTGTACCGAGACGGGGTGATCGCACGGGACGGACGGCTGCTGGCAGGGGATCAGATCCTGCAGGTGAGCCGTTACATTGAATAACGGTTAATTTCATTGACAGCCTTCTCTAAAGGTTTTTGTGCACCCGTTACCTCATTGAAATGGTCGAGACAAAAAAGGAGCCGAAAGGTGCAAAACATTAAACTCCTAACATCATCACATACTAATGTCCTTGTTTGCAAAGGTAGTAATGTGTTTGCAGCTGGTTTTAATGCCTCTAACATCTCTCTCCCCCAAGGTGAACAATGTGGACATTAGTAACGTGCCCCACAGTTTCGCCCGCTCTACCCTGGCACGCCCCTGCACCACTCTGCAGCTGACTGTGCTCAGGGAGCGCCGCTGTGCCTCCAGGGCACCTCCCTCCTCTTCCTCGTCCACCCCAGCTGTGCCCCATGCACCCTGCTCTACGCCCGAGGGCACCCCTCCCAGCCCCGCCACACAGAGAATCACCCTGCATAAGCGGGACTCGACAGAGCAGCTCGGCATCAAGCTGGTGCGGCGGACGGATGAGTCGGGGGTGTTTGTGTTGGACCTGCTGGACGGAGGGCTGGCGGCGAAGGACGGCCGGCTGCGCAGCAACGACCGCGTTTTGTCCGTCAACGACCAGGATCTTCGCCACGGCACCCCAGAGCAAGCTGCACAGATCATACAGGTGAGAATCAGCTGCACGGAACAGTTCATGCCAACTTTCTTTCGATGGCTTTAGACGTGCCCCTAAAGGAACAACTCTGACTTTCCAGGCCAGTGGCGAGCGGGTCTACCTGATGATCGGTCGACCCAGCAAACCAACCCCACCGCCAGCGCCAAAAACAAGCTCCACCCGAGACCTCTACTGCCTTGATCACTTCCTGCCTAACCACAGCTCTACCCCAAGTCCTGTGCCCACAAACCTCTCACGCACCAGCACCCACAGAGTGAGGAGATGACTTACATGCATGTGTATATGTGAGCGTATATTAGTGTGTGGCAGCGCACCGCCTGCTCCTCCCACTGTACGAACATGAAGCCAACATATCCCGGATGCAGGTGTTGCCATGTTGCTCTGGTGTCAGTTATCATGTCACCTCGGGCCTGTGTTGGTTTCCTCCAGGTACTCCGGTTTCCTTCCACAGACCAAAAACATGCAGTTAGGTCATTTAGAGACTCTGTAATAAGGACGCAAAAAAAGGACCTAGCTACACTGGAGGAAATCCAGACAGGATCGCAGCTGTAATCCACGTGATGTTTGTAGTGTGGTGAAACATCTCCCGTTTGCTCTGATTGATCGGTGTTTGGGCTCTTGGCAGAGTCTCTTCTGGTCCTCTGACGCTGCTGTTAGTTACCATGGTGATCTGGCCCGGCTAAAAGTCAGCATCATATGAGCGTAAACAGTGAACAGGACAGTAGCAGAGACAATCAGTTCATCTTGGATTCTGCTCAGATATGATCAGTCTATCTATCTTTCATTAACTGACCTCTTGCTAAGATGAAATCTTGTGGGTTTGTTCCCAGGATCTGTCCCAGTGTGTGAGCTGTAAGGAGAAACACATCACGGTGAAGAAAGAGCCCCTTGAGTCTCTTGGCATGACTGTCGCGGGAGGGCGGGGCAGCAAGAGTGGGGAGCTGCCGATCTTTGTGACCAGCGTCCAGCCGCACGGCTGCTTATCGAGGGACGGACGAATCAAACGAGGTGAGCACTTCCTCTGGAACGATAACAGGACGGTTCAGCCATATTAAAAACATTACAAGAGAGACTCTTGCTCCCCCTCGCTCAGGTGACGTCCTGCTGAGTATTAACGGGCAGGACTTGACGTACCTGAGCCACAGCGAAGCCGTGGGCACGCTGAAGGCCAGCGCCGCCTCGCCCACAGTCCAGCTGCGGGTGCTGGAGGTCACCATGGTGGAGGAACATGAACACGACCAGCTGCTGCCTCACGCTCATGACAGTGACTTTGATGCCAACTGGTCCCCGTCGTGGGTCATGTGGCTGGGTCTGCCTAGGTGAGCATGCAGAGGAAGCAATTCTCTAATATCTAAACATCACTGCAGATCTAGATTGCTATGACTGATACTGGGAGGATTCACTCTCATCTGTCCTCTCTGGTCCTCTTCTTGTAGCTACCTGTATAGTAGTCATGAGATTGTTCTGCGGAGGAACCACCCCGGCAGCTGGGGCTTCAGTATCGTTGGAGGATACGAGGAAACCCACGGCAACCAGGCCTTCTTCATCAAGACTATCGTCCTGGGCACGCCTGCGTACTACGACGGCCGCCTCAAGTGAGTGATCATTCGCTCTTCGCATGACTTTCTGTGGCTCCTTTTGGCGGCGACGGGCAGGTAGATTAACTATGACCTCCAGTAGGAGATAGATAAGGGTGGCGTGATTTTAGTCCACGCCCACAGACATTTATAGAGCAGGACATTTATTACAAATGTAATTTAGGAGCTAATTTGAAAGGTACACATCTTGGATCTGAGAGAGGGACAGAGCGTTTGTCCGTTTTTAGATTTGAATGACTATAAATAAAAGATTGTAGGACGTCTCCCTGTTCTGAAGCTGTGTTTTGTCTCCCTAATGTAAGGCTGTTTGACTGGCGCGTCACACCGTCAGCTGATACTGACATGAGCCTCTGTGTTGTTCTAGGTGTGGTGACATGATCGTGGCAGTCAACGGCCTGTCGACGGCAGGAATGAGCCACTCTGCACTGGTGCCAATGCTAAAGGAGCAGCGCAGCCGGGTGGCGCTCACTGTAGTCTCCTGGCCTGGTAGCCTGGTATAGCTGGGCCAGATCATGAGCAGGCCGCACACCCACAACGTTCTATATCGGGAACGACCTTGGCCAAAGTGAACTGGTGCACGCTACTGTACATCGCTCCATACTGGGCTTAATCCAGGACCAAAAGCATTCAGAACTGTAGTAGACCCAGCAGGACCAAGCTGGTCCTCACCAAGTGGGAGCTGATCCAGATCGGGCGATGTCACTCGACAGACTGCGCTCACCAACACACTGCTGTGTTCATATGGTCGTGTCTTCACTCCCGCTGGGGGGACGATCCGGCAACTGTTACAGGCGATATGTGTTCACCTCACCAGGCAGTTGTAGAATCCAGGCTGTATTCAGGTGGATTCACCGTTGAGGGTAGAGATAGAACAAACAACCTGTGATCCTCTGTTATCTAGGATAATTACCTGTAGTCACTTCGGATTTTTTGCAAAAACCAGCGCTGTATCCAGCTGAATAAGCCTGAGGCCTTATTAGAAAACCTGCCACCATGGGGGCTCAACTGCCCTGTAGGCCTCATCACCATGACAACCAGCTGTCCCAGCAGCTGGATTTTTATACATGTGTGAATGTGTTCTGTTTGTTTAATAAACATTTCCTGCAAAGAATTACGGATCGACTGCATGTTCTTATATTATAAACAGTTTCATGAAGTTCAGTCAACAGGCCTGAGAGGGGGGGGTCATATAGTGCTGAAGTAATGAGGCTTTATTTGACACTTAAAAAGTAAATGAACAGAAGAATGAAGTGATTCGTTTCACTACTAATAAGTTCCAGCAGGATACAACAGCCTCATGATTTGGTGTCCTCTAACGTCGTACGGCGCAGCTTCGCAGCAAGCTTGTGGGTCTCTGCTTGATTGGCTGCAGCTGCTAGTCTGGCGTGCTGTGCAATATGCCAGGGCTGATTCTTCTTTGGATGTAGTTTCTGGAAGAGAAGACAGATGGGGGTTAAAAATAAATTTTATAAAGTCAGAAGTTTAAAAAAAAAAAAAAAAAAGTGTTACCGTCAGCTTTTTCTTTGCCGGGTCATGAACTACTCCATGTCGCCACAGGCTTTCCTAATTAACAAGAACAGTTATCAACAGAGAAAAATGACATCTGAAACTAATCCACACATTTACCCTTTGTATCAGGACGTCATTCGTGTGCAGTCTGTGTTCGGGTAAACTAGGTTCAACTCTTCATCTTACTGCAGCTTTAAGAAGGTGGAAGAAGTGAAGCGACTGTACCTTCATGGCGAAGCTCTTCCCACAGCCCGCATATGCACAGCTGAAGGGTTTCTTTCCCTCATGGTCACCCAGAACGTGACTCTCCAAGTTGAAGCGACGGGTAAACACTTTGCTACACCCTTTCCTGGTACAGAGAAACTTCCTTTTCTCCCCAGAGTGGACGTGCAGCTCATGCTGGCGCAAGATCCAGGCGTTGGTAAACTCCCTTTTGCAGGCTCCGCACGGCAGCTTGACTGAGGACACAGCAGTCATACATGCATCCAGTATATAGATATGAACAACGAGACCGCCATCGGAGCATTAAAGTCCTACCTCTGTGTTCCTTTCTGTGCTTCTGATATTCTGTCCACGTCTTCCCCAAGAAAGGGCACACCTCCTCCTCACATGGGTAACCTGCCGCAGAGACACGAGATGTTTTGGCAACAAGCAAATTTTAGAAATGTGTGTGTGTTTATTAACCAACCTTTATGCACTTTCTCATGGTGCTTCAGTTTTCCACGAGAGGGAAATTCTTTTGCACAGTCATTGAAATTACAACTAAATAAAAAAAATGATAAGTTAAGACTTGAGATGGACAAATTCCAATTATATATTTGCACCAAATGTGTAGCTACTTACTGAAATTGCAAAAGCAGTTGGTGTTCACACATATGGGCCTTCAGCTGGTACCTCTTGTTGAAGTCCTTCTGACAGCCCTGATGGTAGCACTGAAACAGGAAATAAAAGCCGGGGGTCAATCCAGGACATCCAAATGTAACAAACCAAGAAACGAGGACGTACTTTATATCGCTTCTCCTGCTGCTGGTGAACTCGAGCCATGTGGTTCTTCATGCTGCCATTAGTGACGAAGGCCTCAGAACATCCTTCAGCCAGACACCTGGACACCAAACGGGTTATTGGTACAATATACATCAAATATTACATTACACATTCCCTAGTTTAAAAGGACTCGGAGCAGCTTACTTGTGAGGTTTCTCCCCGCTGTGACTGAGCTCATGTCTGGCGAGTTGATAGCGAGTGCAAAAGCTCTTGTCACAGTTTTCGCATGAGAACGGTTTCTGGGTCGGAGAAACATTGGACACAAACCCAAAAACAATCAAGGAACATTAAACAAATGGTATGATGTTGTGTCACTTGACCTATTTTCCCGGTTTAATCGGCCTCGTCCGAGCCACTTACCAATCCTGTGTGTTTGCAAAGATGAGCCTCCAGCTTCCATGACTTACTGAATTTAGCTTTACAATCAAAGAAAGAGCAAATATAGCCTTTTTGACTTTGCAACCTCTCCCCCATCTTTGATAACAGATGACAGACGTGGTGTTGTGGCCAAAGACTAAACTTGTGGTAAAGGGGCAGGAAACTTAATGACCTACAACAAGCAGCACACCTGTGCTGGATTTATCCTACTGGAACGTACCAATTAGAAGGAGGAGGGGGGGTTCCTATCACATGTACGAAGTCAAAGATGTGAAAAGATTTGATATTGAAAAGAAATACATACACCTTTTTGTAAATATAGCATCCTTTGAACACTTCTTGTGCTTAACTGACATCAGTAACGTACGTTCAGTTGTTAATAGTAGTGTAGATGATCCAATAAAATGTTATAGGACCCTGAATTTAATAGTGATCCCATTGTAACTGAAACTTCCACTACTCTTTTATCCACATTGATTGATTTAGGCTTTAAAGATGTCACCTAGGCCTCACCCTATCTGTGTGTGTGTGTGTGTGTGTGTGTGAGTGGGAGAGAGAGGCGACTGTCTGTCTCCATGAGTCACACAGAGAATTTACTGCTCTAATCTTAATCTTATCAGCAGTCCAATATTTTTCTTTTCTGATAGATGTTATTTATTGTTGACAGAAATTATGGCGTGACTTTCATTGTGACTCACGATGCCTGAAGCTAAACGTAGCTGTCTCTCAGGCGGGTGGCGTGAGACAGCTATATGCATATACTATGGCGTGTCGCTTTACCGATGTTTTTTTTAAGATAAGAGAAGATAAGATAATCCTTTAATCGTCCCACAACGGGGAAATTTACAGCATTACAGCAGCAAAGTGGATAGTGCAAACACTGTTGGTTTAGATTGTTTTGTTGGTATTTGTTTTTATAAAAACATCCTTTAATATAACCCTATAAGAGGATAAAGATTCACATCTCATCACGACATCTGTGACTTGCATCAGTGAGCGTCATCTTCCCGCCGGGCCAATGGGAGCCAACAAGGCCAAAATCAGCCGATACATCAGTGCATCACCGGGAAAAAGTTTGGTAAACATGTGTGTTGTTTTAGTGCTTACGAACTACAGCTTTAAAGACAATGTGAGAGAGACTTACAATTCAATAACGCTATCTGCTTGTCCAAACATTGGACAGCACCCTCTGCCCCCATGCCATGCTCTCATGTGAAACCTTTGACTGCCTCCTGTGAATGAGGCCTATTGAGAGCCTGTTGGACGTTACCTCAGTGCCCTCCCACGCTTCAGGTGAACGCACCTGGGTCAGCTGTCACGGTTATCAGACCCATCCGGTCCCCCTCCCTCACCCTCTGTTGTCAGGCTCAGAATCAATACATCTGGGCCAGTATTCACATATATGACCATGCCTCTCCCTCTTTTCCCTGATAACAGCTCCGTCGCCCCACCTATCACACCGAGATACAACGTGCACTCTGTTTGGCCCGCAGTGGGATTTCCTTGCGCCTTTGTCAAGCTCGCAGGCCTCTCCCAAACACACACACACACAGATCATGTGGTCATGTCACACCTACACTTGTATCAGAGACAAGGAGAAATAGGGTGTGAGAGATTGTGAGAAAAAAAAAAACTTTGTTATTTGCATCTCCAACTGGGATGGAGGCAAAAATCTCAGGACAGATCTGATTCAACCTGGATAAATAAAAACAAATGTAGTGTTGGTGAGAATATTTTGTATGTATTTGGAAAGAAATTAACCTTTAAATCAAATTAAATTTAATATTTGTGTTTCACGCCATGCTTTGATTCCACCCGAACCTTCTCTTGCATCAGAGCTGCAGGCTCGTCTGTGTCCATATCTAATTATCTGGTGTGTGTTTGTGTGAGTGCGTGCGTGCGTGTGTGGTTAATATGTAACAGCCCAGGTCGATACAGCTGCTACGAGCGGCCGGCTGGGCTGACAGACTCAATCCGTGCGTGTCAAACGTGTGTGATTAAGGAGTTCATAGTGATCCGCAGCTTTTACCCACAAGCCTCGTCACTCCCCGCACACACACACTTACAAACTTCTCAGCCCCCCCCCCCCCCCCCCCCCCCCCCCCCCCCCCCCCCCCACCCCCCCCCCCCCCCCCCCCCCCCCCCCCCCTCTGGCTTGCTTTCTCTCTCCTTCTGTTTACTTTTTGTTCACTCAATCAGTAACTTCCATGAGTCAGTGTCCCATAAGATGCTCAGCTGTATCTGTGAGAGCACACACACACACTCACACACTCACAAAGGACCTACTGTAGATGTATAGGCAGGATAATGTTGCTATTTGGAATAAACCTCCAGTACGGTGCGTCGTGTGCATAGATTGGGGTTAAATAAAAGAAACAGATTCAGATTAAAGCTGTGGGAATATACAATGTTCCGATGCCTTTTTCCTTATCTCAATACTACAAGCAAAATCCAGACCCAGACAATCAATAAGGGCTTTGGATGCCAAGCTGCTCTTGATTGATTGCATTTTATTTTTCCAGGTTTTTATCTTTTCGGGTTGTTGGATACTTATTACTCTGTCGTGATAAGACCTGTGACTGAATTCCCTGACCTCAGGCCTGAAGGGTTATTGGGGGAGGACGAACCTCTGCAGGTTTAACCGCCTGTGCTTTAAACTTACTTCATTCCCTGTTTAGAATGTATCTTTGACGTATATGAATCACATTTAAGAGAGGCACAAAAAAAAATTCTTAATAATCCTATGGCAGATTCAGGGTTGGCCCCCTTCCTCCAAACCTCTTTATCTAACACACACTCACTTCATCTTGTCAGCTGCTGGCCCTATCTCTGCAAACTTGTCCTAATTCGTGTAAATATTGGGTAAAGTACTGAGGTGGGATGAGATAACCTATTTGTCACATAACCGGCCAACCATCATTCCGCCTCCACTGATTAAACAGCACACATCAATTGGTCCAAACACACGCACACAGTGGTGCGACTTCAGCACACACACACACACACAAACTACTTACACACAAGCACACCCACACAGAGACACACACACACAGACACAAATAGGGATCCTCAGTTTATATAAGAAATAAAGGAATTACAATGTGACACCAGCTGATCCACATAAGACGACAGGACATTTCCTGGAAGCTTTAATTATTTAATCGCAGATATG
>CAAKHC010014058.1:30326-40997 GCA_901007825.1 Macroramphosus scolopax | reverse complement strand
CACACAAACACAATCACAATCACATGCACACACACAAAAACACACAGAATATCTTCAGTGCTGTTTGCTGAATGAAATTATTGCCATCAGTTGCTGCAGAAAATGTGTCTCCTGACTCAAACACACACACACACACACACACCATAATCCCTCCGCACTCCCAATTTTTTATTCTTCCTCCAAATTGAACATTGCATTAAAGAAGGTAATGCTGTAGAGACTCTGTTCCTGTTCCACCAGTTGAATTCTAAATATTGCTGATCCAAATCCAGAAACGCCTTCACAGGGTGCGAAACATTTTGGTGCTGACAGACAGGAAGACGTCCCCGACTGACACTTCCCTGATGTGCTTAGCGAACGATGTGAAACGTGTCGGGGCGGAAAAACAAGAAGGTCACAACGCTGCGGATTAATTAATGGAAATCATGTAGCATATCTGGTAAAATCTCCAGGAGTCCTAAAGACTCAACACAACTTCGGACTTAATGGTTTCCCCTGTGTGTGTCCGGTTCGATGCCGAGGGAAGGAAACCTGTTCCGTGAGAGTGACAGCGGCCTTAATGCGCTACTGACAAAGCGTTTTGTTAGAGCAACTGCTGCCGAGGTTTGTGGTTTGGGACAACGAGGGAAAATGACCCAAATGCAAACACCAAGGCAGGCGGGGAACAGTTCAGAAGTGCCTGTGTTTCTGCGTGCTGCATGGACAAGACTAAAACTTTATTGCTGAAAACTACCTGGATGTGTTAGTGACAGATGCCATCCAATAATGACCGCGGGAAATCAAACAGAGAAACATGGGCAAGAGATACACAAACAACCCGTCAGCCAACACATGGAAGATGGGATGGTGAGGGAATAGGAGGCAGCTGAGGAAGTAGCAATCAGGTGACAGGTGGCCGCAGCAATAGAGTCCAGATGTTCATCAGGGAACTGACAGAAGAGAGGGAGGTGCGGTCGTGACACCGACACTCTCTCAGCGGGTGTTGCTTAAGTGGTTGTTCACGCTCCGCTGGTCGTCATCACACAGTGTTCAAATCCAGAGTAAAAGCTGCAAACCATGAAGCCCGGATTCCCACACATTTGGGTAAAGTGGCTCTGGTGTGTGAACAGGAGGAGGCAAGCACGAGGTGTACTTGTGACTCAATGTTTAATGTCTCGTCTCTCTCTCAGAGGGTAATTCAGGTTTCCTGAAATGTGGGTAATTGGTGCGATCTCAGGAAGACGGACACATCGCTGACAGCGGGATCAGATGAGGCAAGAAGCAGCCAGACAGACACTCGAAGACGCCGTCATCGCAGGATGATAAGTGTCCATGCATAATTACCGCAGGGCAAAGTTAAATAAAGAATGTGCTCCACGTAATGTTGGCCGACCTGGAGAGGAACCAAGATTACCAGCTGGTGTGTGCTTCAACTGTAGATCGGTGGCTCATGTTGCAAACTCCAGACATAATAAACGTCTTTTCCACTCAGTATACAGAATCCGGCACTGTGTCTGATAGAAAAGCTACAAAAACAAGATGCAAACATACAAACACCAACCGAAGAGCTCCACGGTGTCATGAAGTGAGCCGTGTACGTCTGCTACGCTCCTGTATTGCTGTTTCATGCAGATGACTTTGTAGAACCTGAATTATTGCCTCTCTGCAGGATCTGTAAATGGGTTCATGTTAGGGACGGCTTATGATAATGGCAATGATAAAGAAGATAAGGCAACTAATTCACTTGGCCTGTGATAAAGAAACAATCAATTACAGGCCGGTGACAGGACGTGCACTCTGGTGTCCTGCTGCAAATCAGCCATCCTCATCTGCACGCTGTTAATTTTCCGCCTGGCTACATGGAAACGACTTGAGTAATTCCTCTGTATATTGGTCTGTTTTTTCCTTATCGGTCTATATAACGCCGTACTGCACACGTTTCATAATTCATGCAGAATTCAGTCTTCTCATTCCGTTTCCTTACAGGCTATACGCTGCAGCACGCGACATAATGTCCCTTCAAAGGCCTTTTAAGTCCTCCACTCAGGTGGTTGCTCATGTTTTATCGAGTGGAGGTGTCATGGGTAATGGTTGCCCAACTCTGGGCCCATGATGAGATACCATCATCACATATTTGCGAGCTGCTGAATACAGTTGAGTGTGTGCGTCTGTTACTGAATTCCTGCAAACGGGAGAGAAGGAAGTGAAACACATTAACGAGGTATAAAAATATTCTCTCTGATCCGGTGCAACCAGGAGAGTTTAGGAGTACGTGTTGGGTGTGACCAAGAGATTAGAAGTAATTTATGCGTACGAACGTACTGGCTGTGCATTAGAAATCCCTGGAGGCGGATCCTGACACTTGTGGTATTTAATATTTGTTCAAACCTGTCCGCCCAGGGCAGCTCATCAGGAGACAGACAGATCAGAACAGAGGCTCTGAGCTAATCCGTCAGGTTGAAGGGATAACGATGCACTCGCCTGACAGTGAAACACCATCCCGATGCAGGTGTAACAACAGAATAACAAACGCACGCCGCTGTGAAATTGCCTAACAGAGTCTCACTAATGAAGCCAGTGGGACGGCTAACAGGGAGATCTGTCAGAGGACCTTGGACATCCGTCTTCAGTCTGTTAATACCTACGGAAACGAGGGGCCAAGTAAATATCCAGTTTGACTGACAGCATCTTGGAATAAACCCCCGAATTAACAAATGGTTTATAAAGGGTTTCAAACACACCTTTAACTTAATCAATGGAGCGACTAAAAAGAAATGAAAAGGAAATCCATTAAAAGAAAGTTGTTTCTTTGATTAGAGCTTGGCAGAAGAACAGATTTAGACTATTGATTTTTTCCGATGTTGTGTGTGCTAAGCTACAGTAGCGCCCGGTGGTGGAAGAATTAGACATATGGTGGTGAAGACGTGTGAGGAGTAAGAATGGTGAATATGAAGCAGTCACATCACATGATCACGCTCCTACTGATTATTATCAAACGCCTGTTGGAGAGATAATCAGATCTGCACCCTGTGAATATGTCAGTAACCTCGTATAACAGATCGGGTGTCCTTGTCGAGGGTTAATTCAGGTGAATGTCTACCTTCACTCCGACTCTGCACTTGTTCTTCCAAGCACGGACAAGGCGAGGATGCGAGGGTCCTGTCGACATCACTGATGTTTACTGAAAGTTAATAATTTGGGGCAGCTGCAGCCTAAAGGTTGGAGAAGCGGTCAAGGCACTTTAGTGGCTGCACAATGCTCGTGTGTGTGTGTGTGTGTGTGTGCTCATTGTGGGTTGCAGGATTAATGCCAGTGGACGGGTCAAATGCAGAGACCTTAATAAAGTTTATTAAATTACAGTCATTCGAATGGGAGTAACCTAGCGTGACCGTAGCAACAGGGAGCTGCAGCATGTCATGATCGTCATCGACACGGTAAGATGACCAACAACAAACGCAGAATCTGAAATCTGGCGACTGATGAAGTCGTAGTTTCATGCTGTTTTAAATCCAGCCAGTAGGGGCCGCTGTTTGTACGGCTGACTGTCTTTGCAGCAGCAGATAAGTAATCAATCATTAACTGTAACAGACACGCATTTTTAATTCATGCATGGTTTTTGCTTTGGTGAATGTTTCCTGAAGCGCTGCTTCATCTGCTTAAATGAACGACCTGCTCACGCTCCCATACTGTTTAAATGCCTGCCAGCTTGCATAGTTAAAAAGGAAAAAAGAAAGGCATTTCAAGGCCGTTGCCTTAAAGGAAAACACACGTGTGATATTTACTATAACATTCAAAGCAGCTGCAACTTCATTCGGGGATGCTTGAATATGTCTTTTGAAAAAAACACGTCAGCAGCTTTCAAAGACTTTTTATTCAGACAAATTCTCAAGCTGTTGAACTGAAAACTGTTGGAAGGCTTTTGTTTCCGCGCCGACAGTGTGCGTGTGCGTTCTGACCTTTACAACAAAGCTACAATGAAACAAAAAGGGGATGCAATTATGAAACATTCTCATTCCGCAAATGTCTGTACCCATTGCAAACTGAAATTTCCATCACAGGCAATTAGACGCCACAGAGTATTGGCTGCTTGATCGCTATGAGCTAATGTGAATAAGAGTGGAGGGCTGTTTTTTTTTTTTGGCTGTTCCTGCAAATGAGAAAAAGCCTTAAATTTCAGTCAGTAATGCCAGTGAATGGGTAAAAGATTAATGAGAAGGCAACCGGCATAGAAAGAAATGTAATAGCTTTCGATAGACATCATTCAAGGTGTGTGCGTGCGGCACGCTCACGTCTGAATTACATTCAGCATTACCACCTTTTTAATTCTAAAATAGGACAACATTTAAAACCGAAGCACGTCGCGGTTACAGCTGTCAAAGGAGGCTGTGATTCGAATAACAAATCAAATATTTTTTAGAGTGGCATATCTTCTCTGATCGTAGGAGGAAGGATACACCTTCGGGATGTGTGTCACTCCACGCGTCTGACGGCATGCAACGACGCCTTTCTAGGGTGTCGAGGCTCACTTAATCAAAGTGTCATCCTGGGTCCGGATCCGGGTGGGGCTGGGCGGTCTGTACCTTGACATGTGTCGAGTTCAAAGTAAATGCTACAACACGCCTAGCTGCTTCCCTCCATCTTTTAAATCTACTGTGATGTAAAAAATAACCTGCCTCAATCATAGCTCTTTCATGTTCATGTGCGCACGTCTGCATATCAACCATATACTCAAACGGACACCTTTCTACTGAGCATCCCTATTTCCTCCTCTCTGTCTGTGATCACCATCTTCTCAGATCCTCTGTCTCCCGAAGCGAATGTTGGCACCCACAAGGTAGCAGTCAGAGAGAGGGAGGCAGGTGGGGAAAGGACAGAGTCTGAGAAACGCGGTGGAGGCATGAGGAACAGCAGCCGACAGGGTCTTGCAGTTGAAGGGAGCGCCGACAAGAGGAGCAGCTGGTGATTTACGGAGACAATTTTGGGGATAATTGTGCGCATGATGCCCTGTAAGGGACAAGTGTCACCAAAGCCGCTTTTCAAATAGCCTCTCCATCTCCTGAGCCATAAGGTCAAATTAACCGCAGCGCTCTGAAGATGAAACAATATGAGGGATGTGATGGAGGAGCTCACTGCGAGCTTGTGAACAGCGATTCAGTTAGGGACCTTGCAACAAACCTCAATATACTAAGACATTGTCAACAGCACATAATATGTGTAAAGTGCCGTGTAGGTGTCTTGAATGGACGTCCTTGGAGTATTTACAGTATCGAAATTAAATCTGACATTTCCGTGCAGCCAAAGTGTTATGAATAGACTAGAACATTCAGTTTTATAACAACTTAGCAGACAGACTTAGCTGTCGTAAAAGGAGGATGTTTATCGGAAAATACGTTTCTCTTTTTAGCTCCGACTGGCAGAGGGATTCTGCAGGTTGCCTCGCCAGTGACGCCGCTATGAACTGCATTAAAAAGATCTGGAGTTTACAGACGTAAAGTTTGAAGGGATAAAATAATCTTCAATATATGATCATTTAATATTTGCTGATTTAACCTTTAATGACGTCTGTGGTGTTTAATCATCATCGGTTTGACTGATAAGGACTGTCAGATAAAAGTGGGTCATTGATCTTAAACGGCTGCTAAGTTGCCCTGAAAACTGGGCTGTGACTGATCATTGCTTCTGCCAAGGAGTTGATGTTTTGCCAGCGTGGGTTTATCTTCCTGTTTGCAGGATTAGGCAAGAACTACCTGGATTTCCACTAAACTTATTGGAATGTTGCAGCATGTTGCAAAACTCATTACATTACAGCAGATAAGTTTCACCTGAAAATGCATTTCTTCGTGTTGCAGGAGGTCTTGACCTCTCTGAAGTGCCCGTCTGTCAACAGGATTACAGAGGAACCAGCCGCTCCTGAGTGACACTCCTGACAGGGGCTTACTGTAAAAGCTCTCGAGGTACTTCCAGTAATTCATAACAACAGTGTCCAATCTAGCAGACTGCTGTCGGACGTCTTCACTCTCCTAGTCCATTTTTAGTTTCCATTATTGATTCACTATCGTCACGTCACAAAAGCTGGAATCATCAGACGTTTGACAGTTTATAAAAAATGTTGCCAATCAATTTTTCTGCCAATCAATCTATTGCGCTTCCATCAGTTACATGTTCAAAAAAATATGAGAACAAACATAGAAATAGTTGATCATTTTTCCAGAGTTTGTAGATTGAGCAGCTATAAGACAAAAAGTGTGAAACATGTGAGGTGTTTAAAGACTAGTGTGCAGCACAGCACTGCGTTTCTACTGCTTCAGTAAGTAGAGTAAGTACTGTGATTACCATGCTTCACTGGACAGCTTCAGAACAGATGTTCAAGCAATGCTGGAGTCTGGTGACAAGCCGTTGGATATCTATTAATGTATGGCTGCACCACCATGCATAGTGACCCGTGGTACATCAATGCATGTATTGGAAAATGGATACCGGAGCCTTCCTCGGTAAGTATGATGGCTGGATGTGCAGGGGTATAAGAGCATCTCTGCCTGTGCAGGCAAACACAGGATGACACAGCTAATTCATCTAGGCAGCATCATGACAGCTGGGCTGGGAAGAGCTTGGGAGAGGGGAAGCGGTTCTGATGAATGACTTTCAGAGTGCGGCCGCTAGCTATAGCAAACAGTCTCCCAGTCCCCGTGGGCCTGATGCCTCCTATTTGCCGCTCAAGGAGAAATGAATGAATGGCCCCTTGTAAAATAAATGGTCCCCTTTCTGGCTGACATTTACAAATGAATACTTTTTGTATAACTAAACCCATCCATTTGTTATGAGTCGTTGAGGTGAGTTCTTGATGCAGCTGCACACAACTGTGTGTTCGTCATAAGCGCACAAAGGTGATTTAAGAAATAGCTCACTGGAAGAAAAATAGTTTCTGGTGGCCAAGGCTGTCGGAGGACCTCCGAGAGGCTCCAGGAATGTGTGCTACAATAGAAGAACGACCTTGGAGACAAGTTATATATTTTTTAAAGGGACAATAAGAGGAGAGGAGAGTTTGAGCTGCAGCTTCTGATTTTTGTTGCCAATGGCATTATGGATACTAAATACTTAACAAAAACTGATAAAGCAGTGCATTTGTAGATAGTATTTTTAAAGACATAAACAAATACCATACACTAACATTAGCAAATACATCTGAACCAGATTTAAACAGTTCAGGACATTTAAAGGACCAGTGTGTAAGATCTAGTGACATCTAGTGGTGAAGTCTGAGATTGCATCCTCTCACCTCACGGTTACCGGTAAGCAATCAACCCCTGGATACTATTAAACTATGAAATCAATGTTATATCAATTATATTGACTCTTCATTCCAGGAAGAGCCACCATGTCAGCTCCCCTTGCAGCTTTGTGACTGTCACACAAGGGGAGGACTAACAAAACACACAAACTGTACGAGTGATGATTTCAATGAGCACACTTTCAAATCAACATCAAAGCCAAATGGCAGCAATGTGTCCCTCTCTGTCTGCAGAGGCATATCCTCTATGTGGGGTTTGTTTTGTAGCACCACTTCCCCCCTCTGAGAGACAAGTTACATCATAAAAGTCGTTCAAAATATCATACAGACTTTTCATTTTTGCTTCAGAGTGAGTACGATCCTTCTCAACGAGTCAAATCCTCTGGAGATATCCTGTCACGTCCTAATAATTTTAGTCCCATCAGCTGCTATTAACCAGAATAAACTGGCAGACGACAGTAAATCAAAACTCTTTTTTTCGCCGGGCTGTGTGTTTTTATTCCGTCACGAGAATTTGATGTGTGTACAATTCCTGCTCGTTCTCCTTGTTTTGAACGAAACCCTGGGCGGCTTGTTAGAGGTGGCAGGAGGTGACGGTGTATGCTACACCTGATGTCAAGGGGATGTCAGACGTGCAGTGAAAACAGGACTAACAAAGGAGGGTCGATGTTTCGTCCAACAGGCTGTGATACACAACAGACATTCATGCAAACACACCTGCAGTACATATTGGGGCTCTGTAATTTTAACAAGATAAAGCTGCGCTTATTAGGAAAATCACAAAGGCGTGAAAGGACACACACGGAATTAAACTGGGTGTCTTTGTTAATTTAAACAAATGATTACTTGCCCTGTGTTCCTGTTTATTGCAAAGACAAATTGGAGTTTTATAGGTTGGAGCATGATTGTGTAATACTAGGATGCATTAAAATGTGATACCTTGAGTCCGTTAAATTATAGCCTCCTAATTAAAAACTTTCAATTTGTCCAATTGTTCGCCCCTGAAATTCACCAGAAATCACTGTTCAGCCTCTCGTTATGTTTCTTGAGTCCACAGTTTCATGCTTTGTAATCTATTTTAACCACCAGCCAACCTCTACTGATGCACCCCCCCAACACACACACACACACACATGTACGCACACACAAAAGATCTGTGAGCACGAAGAAGATCAGCCTGCTATAAAAGGATGAAACACACAGTTCAAAGCGAAGCTCCACGATGAGTTGCACCTAAATGGATCTTTCATTTAGATTTCATTTCGGTCTGCAGTATGATGGTCCCTCTAGCGATACACTTACCATGTGTGTGTGTGTGTGTGTGTGTGTGTGTGTGTGTGTGTGTGTGTGTTTGTGTGTCTCCTGGTCTGGAGCTGCATGAACAAGGATGTCATGATGTAAGTGTGTGCATGAATCCAGAGTTCTAACCTCCCTCCAGATGCCTGTCGGTTTTTGCCCCGTGCGCTAATAAGGCAAGACATAATTGGTGTAAAGATTTGCATCAGCTATGCTAATTAAGTTGTTGCGCTGAAAACAATTCCCCTCCTCTAGTAGGGCCGAAAGGCAACAACAGCACAGACTCACAGATATTGACTCTGGGATCCTGGGATGAAGCAACTGCTGCTCAATCAATAGACCTTTCAATAGCATCAGCTCTGAACAAAACTGTTTACAATGTTGAGCTCATTTACATTTAAGGCAGTTTGCCCCTGCTCTTATCCAGCGTGTCTCCCAGCGACTGAGAAGATGTGTTCAGAGTCTCAAACAGGGCGTAGTTTATACTTGTGCTTATAGAAACGGTGTGCAAAAACCTCTTTGTGTACACCTGCAAGTCCTTCTGGATGTCCCCGTACTCCTTCCATATCCTTGTTTTTGCTTCAGTGACTATACTGAATGGACTCCGTCTGCTGCTTGACGACCCCTTTTACCACCGGTATGCCAGTTCTTAAATTGCAGGCATGAAAGACATTCTGACAGTAACTCTTAACAGTGGAAGCTTGCAACATGGGTTTTCCATGTCCCCAAGATGAAGGATGCATGATTAATTCCATCTATGTCCGGCAGACCCCTGACCCAACTCACCGGCAGGCGGTGAGCAGTCGAGCCCAACTACATGGAGGTGGTACCGGCCATCAGATGCAGCTCCCTCTGGTCTCCTTGTTCCAGGTGAGCTGCCTGCACCGTCCCACACACATTCAAACACACACACCCAAACACAATGTCTAACATGAGGTTAGGAGTTCTGCTGATTCTACACTCCCTTCCAAACAGCCACTGGGTACCTAATGGAGTCCTGCTGACCACGATGGATGCAGCCATTTATGAAACTGCAGGGGAGAGGCAGTAAATACCAGTTCAGCCGCAGACACTAACGTATAAGCGTTTGCGCATCCTCCCTCCCTTCACCACACACACACACACACAAATCTTAAACCCATTTTCAGCATGATTCCACGTCCATGAACTGCAATAAAAATAGATTTTCCTTTTCGGCACAGGCATTCAGTGATAGATAATTATTACAATAAATGAATTTGTACAGATGTGAAGGACTGTCTGCTCAGCCATAATCAAGCGCATGGGCATGTGTGGCCATGCAGAAAGAGACTGGAGGGAAAGTCAGCGACACAAAGAGAGACGGAGGAAGTGCTATGGCCAGCACTCTTATAAGGACAGCACCTTTCTCCTCTCGGCTCCTCTGACATCCAGTCCGTCATTTAAAGCCAAACATTTCACTTCACCTCTAGTATGGAGTACAATACTGTAGAAAGGCTATTAAGGCCCCCTCATCAGCCTAATTAGCTACTAGTAAGTGGCTATTGGCCCTGTATACGACACTTGTCATATGTCTTATTCATATATAATTGCTCCAGTAGGACTGCGGTATCCCTCATTTTCACATAATTAGTTGCCATTTATCCTGGGAAAGGAGTAAAGTGAATGTTTCAGCTTCATTTATGCCACTTTCGTGATACATTATCATTTGCGTGATAAAGTGTAAGCAGATATTGAAGAGAGGTAGCGATGTATCACCCCGGCAACGCAGCCCATCAAACTCACAGGGAGCGAGTGCTGCTCCAAAGAAGACTGATGACATTTAATTAAAAAGGCCACATTGGAAAACATTGGCCCATCAATTGGTTACAAGGAGATAGGACACGGCGACAGAGCGCCGGGGACTCCCTCCAGTTGGACTGAAGGCCTTCATGTGCAGAAACAGGGTGGAGAGAGAGAGAGAGGGAGAGAGAGACAGATGGAGAGAGAGAGAGAGAGAGAGAGACAGAGAGAGAGAGAGAGACATCGACAGAGAGAGAGAGACATCGACAGAGAGAGACATCGACAGAGAGAGAGACATCGACAGAAAGAGAGAGAGACATCGACAGAAAGAGAGAGAGACATCGACA